>WYDI02022705.1:0-87621 GCA_009867235.2 Psittacus erithacus | reverse complement strand
AGGAAAGTAGAAAGAAACTTAGAAGGGAACGTCTCCTTGTGCTCACTGCCACCCCTTGAATTACTGGGATGACATTCCTACAAAAAGGGCCTGCAGTCAAGTCACTGAATGGAAGAACTGCCTCCAGAAAAATCAGTTCTGCGTGGTAAGAACCCAGTGCCTCAGTTCTGGAGGCCTTCCTTCTTTGAAGCCAAAAAATCAAATGAAGCTTCAAAACTTCATCTCAGCTCTAAATTGTCATAAATCTTGTTTGTGCTATGAAAGGAAACAAAGTAGACTGAATGAGTAATCAATCAGCTGATGTGCCCTGGAAGTCCTGCAGCTTCCAAGTACAAGGAAAATCCTTTCCCTGTCTCCAGAAGGTATTTTATTTTTCTCATTGCTTGGGGTGCTCCGAGTTTTGCACAGAGATGAGGAATATCACATGCTGACACTTGTGGAATCATTTTCATTTACACATGATTTGGTTGGAAAATGAGCCAGTTTTATTTCAAGGGGATAAGCAACACCAGGAGGAAAAAGAAAGCGGGGATAAAACCCACACTGATTGCAAATACAATAAATGATATACACACACACACAAAGGAAATTGAAGAACGGAATATGAGCCTCCTTCAAATGTAAACTGTGTACAGATTTGCTTTTAAAAATGTACAGATGTTTCTGAGATTAAGGGAAACTACTGTATAAAACCTCTGCTGGGTGCCTAATGTTTTACATTCCATAGCCCGTGGTTCCTTAAAGCCAAAGTTTCAGAACTCTCTACTATGGAACAGTCCAAAAGATGCACAATTTCTGTGTCTCAAGTTCCTGATTTTATATTTAGTTCTCAGCATTATCAGAGATCACTTACTGACATGAGACCCAGCGATCTGTCATCTTGCTCTGTAACGTTGCATAACATTATTGCTGGCAGTGCTGGAAAGCAGACAGGCATATTTGATAAATAACACACATTTTTCCTCCAGCAAATTATGCACGGCTGAATCCTTCGTGAGACATCAAACATGGCTGCAGCGCATGCATGTTGCTACACTGATGTTTTTTCATGTTATCTGCAGTGGATAAAGAAACTACAGAAGGAAACATGCAAATTTTTACCTTGTCACCTACCTTTTGAACTGCAGGAGGCTGGAAACTGCAGCCTTGTTTTACCCATTTCATACATGTCCAGTGCCTGAGAGGCACTTCGGTGTAAGTTTTACATCGGCTGCTCAGTTCTCAAGTACCCACTTAGGGACATGAATGTACTCAATGAATCTTGTTTTTTAAAAGGATATTTCCAAATAGAGCATTATTGTAGTACTTTTCAAATACAGTGTCTATGTGAAAAGGTTTCAATTAGTAAAATATATGTTAGATTGTTGTGTCAAGGGACTTGTGAGATAGCTGATGGGATGCTTGCATCTTTGGGTTTATTCAATGCCCGATAACACAGCAGTAAGTAATACTTGTTGTATTCCTGTTTCTAGGGATCAGTAAGGCATTAGCCTTGTGGGTTCACACACTGCATACATTACAAAAATGCTATATTTTGGCATTATACCAATAGATGTAAGGCATTTATTCTGTCTTATGCTGTGATGTGAAACAATTGTTTTCAAAAGCATTGGGAGTAGCAGGACATACTGGGCCTATCTTCACAATGGCCCTATCTTCAGAGGACTACAAAATTCAGTTAGCCTTTTACAGTTTCCACACTTAGCATCTTTCAGAGAATTATAGCGCACATGCTCGCCCAGATGTGTGTATACATATACATACACGTGCATATATATTCATACAAATATATGCAAAAACCAGGAGTTATGCTGTTTTGGTGAATTCACTCTTCAAATGATGAGGGTGTTTTTATTTAAATAAAACAAGTAAATTTGGGGCTATAAAATGCAATTAGGACTTTTCGTAGACCTCAGATGTGTAGTATTGACTCCAAAGAATATCAGCTATGCCTAGGAAATGTTTGTAATATTTATGCAACAACACTGGCCGCTGTTGTGGTGGGCAACAAATAGATAAACCATGAAATACAATGTTCCATGGACTCCTGCAAAAATTAAACTGTGAACCTGTGATGGGTCCAGAGTAGGCAAAAGAGATGCTTCTCTATGCCTGTAGTGAACTTACTTTCTGAAAAGAAACTGAGTTTTGCGTCATATTTACAGCCCTGTTGAGTGCAACTGTTATGTTAATCTACACTCTGACAAGATGACTCTGTGATCAAAGGATCCATTTTATAGATAATGGAAGTACTTATTCATTTATATAGCTAAATAATTTCACTTTTCTACATATTTGTATCTGAGTAGGGTCTTTAGCTGGAATTATTACATTGAAGCTGACATACCAGCTGAAAACTGGGTAGTCCATTATATGTAGAATTAACAGAGGTACACCTGTGAGCCAAAGACCACAGAAATATCTTCAAACCTCTTCAATTACTTCAAGGGTGCTTGGATCAGGTCCAGGAGTGGATGCATAAAACTTAATCGGAGGTTATTTTAAACTGTTTCTTATTCACCCTCCTCTTTCTCTCCTAGGGCTCTTTGAAATCAGGTAGTTAAAAAGTATAGCCAGAAAATTAAAATTATGAATTAAAGGGTGTTTGGGGTATTTAGAAATCAAAACATTGGTCTAAAACATATGTAAGGACAAAGAGCACCTGTGCACATTGAGGTATAAGCAGGTAAGCAATGAAAATTATATCGTGTTGCTAATTTACTCTGAAGCTTCTTGTCTATTTATAGCCTTCAAAGCACCTTCCATTACAAAGATGTGAGGCACCACAGTTTGATTACCTTTTATGTGCATTACATATGCAGTGCAAAATGATGTAATTGCTTAATTGTTCCTATTAGCCTTTTACTCTATATATGTACACGGTACTATACATAAATCTAACAGGCAAAACAACTGACAGTAAAGCCTTTATTTTAATTCACAAATTACTCTAATGCAAAGGTATTGCCAACTCGTTATTGTCTCACAGTTTGATTTACATTCTCCGTGCTGTGCCTGGTATATGCAAGTAGGGGCAAAATGGCTGATGTTTGCAAATGCCCAGAAGGCTAATAAAGATCATCCTGCTCCCAGCATGCTCTCTGCTGTCAGAAACCAGCAATTAACTTAATAGGGTTCCCGAAATGTGGTAGATCCATGAGATGTGGCATGTGTTGACATTCTCGGGCTGATCTAAACAACCTCCCATCCCTGAGTAGCAGGATATGTTTGCTATTTGAATTATTTAGGAGCTTGTTATGTGAATTATAAAGCAGCACTTTGCAGTATTAAGTCTAATATTGTATGATCTTCAATTGATTAGGTAGGCTTTCAGGATTACCTATAAAGGTTAGGATAAAACAATACAGATTCTGGCAATTTGTGTGCAGAGCTGGAGTTTCAAGGTGAATGCAGCAAAAGGTAGGGAAAAGAAGCTATTTCAGTTGCCTCCTCTTAGCTTTTCTCCTAAAAACACTAGGCTGCTCCACTTTTTACACATAAACTAGCAAAAGAGGTTTGTCTTGAGGTGTCCAAAAGCAACAGGGGAAGTGACTCACTTGGTGAACTTGAGCAGCATCAATATTTTCATGAGTTCTACCATGTATTTGTGCAGCACGATGTTTCTGTGAGAAGAGAATGGCAAAGTCTTGCAGACTTTGCAGGTGCAGAGGGAGGTTGAAAAGGAAAATGTAAGATAAGGAAAAAACAAAGCAAGATTTTCAAAGGAATTGAAAATAACCCGTGAATCCTCACCAAGCTTATGTTTTGTCCTGCTATTTCTTCTTTCTCACTGCTTTGTTCTGTGCTACTGGCCATCGCTTCTAGCAAAAGATGTGGGAATATTGGCTCACTATAAACACAATTAGCAGATTTAATGCTTCTGCCACTGCAGGGAAGAACAAGAAATCTCTGATCTTTTCTGAGTAGCTTTTTAGAGGAGCACAAGAATGAAATCTACCAAGTCGCCAGAAGGTGTGCAGCTCCCATTTAAAGCTACACTTACATTTGTTTTAAGGGATGAAACCCAATCGAGCAGAGCTTTCTTGGACCTTGTGATGGTCACCATTCTGAGATCATCATACAGTATGTATCTCAAGATTACATGAGACTATATGATCCTCTTGGAATACAGCTTTCATGCATTGAGCTGCTGGGTCCCAGAGAGGTCTAGTGAGCAGATGTTAGGTAATAGAAAGATATTACTTGGCACAACCAGATACACTGATTTGCGACTTTTGTCTGTCAGTCCAAATGTTGAATAAATATGGCAGAGGAACAAAAACTCCATAACTGAGTGGAGCTGCACGGAGCTGTACCCTGGCTGCAGCACGAGTATACACATTCCTTGGAGTTAAGCAGACAACTTTCTGTTAGGCCAAGGCAAACTCTGGAAATCCTGCAAACAAGTTGGTCCTCTTTACCCCGAGCCAGATTCAGCATCACTCCTGCACCTACAACCCACTAAAGTCAACCTTCAAATTTTCCTTTTAAACCTGAAAAAAGCCTGACAGCATGCTCCACGATCAACACAGGGTGACCAATCCAGCCAAGCAGTTATATGGCTTTTAATCTCACCCCAAAAAACAGTAGTTTACATTTACACCAGCCATGTACTGTGCCAGGCAAGGCATTCAGGGACATTCCCATATATCTCCAGGGCATGCTGGTGGCATCTGCCTCCTTCCCACTGAGTAGCTGAATCCCCTTTAAAGTAGACACATCAAGGCTTTCCTGTTATCACTTTATATAGTCACAACCAGAAAGGTGATTGGACACCCCCTGCCCACTTTGGAGTGTTGTGGTCATGTAAGAGACCAGCCCCCAACTCACCGCTTGCCAGTTTCCTGCCAGCACTGTTTGCCAGCTGGAAACCACACACACCTCTCCCCGCCACGGGAAGAGGGAAGGACCACAGCCTCTTCCTGCTCTTGTTTTCCTTTGCACGCCAAAACGCATCCGTCCTATAATTTCTGAAGAAATTGTAAATGTCAGCATCTTATCTTTGCTCAGCAAACAGTTTACTAAACACAGCTCGTCATGTTTATGGAGCGCGCTTATCTTGTTACCAGCAATAGGGACTGTGGCATGTTGAATCTGGGAGTGGTGGCATTATAGAAGGGAGAATAAAATAAGGCCGAATAGTACAGAACTACGTTAATTTATAACACTCACTGTGTTATGACCAGCAGCCTTCAATTAACATGATGTAAATTATTACACGCTACTCCTTTCACCTATGCGTGAGTTTTCTGACCAATTAGTTATTTTTCACTGCTCCCCACT
This sequence comes from Psittacus erithacus, assembly GCA_009867235.2. NCBI lineage: Eukaryota > Metazoa > Chordata > Aves > Psittaciformes > Psittacidae > Psittacus > Psittacus erithacus. Next base: position 82,338 of record WYDI02022705.1, on the reverse strand, counting down.
GTTCTGAATGCAGTTATTGACAAGTAACAAGGTATGGATTGTTATTGCTGTTCTTGTCATGAATCGCTGTAGACATTTACTTAGCCTGAATTAAATCACAATCATGTGTCATTTATTTTGCATAAAATGAGGCATAAGTAGTCTTAATCGTATAGCTATAGAAAGAACAACCACACCATTGTTTTCTGTATTTGAACAATAATTTTATATTTCAACTTAAATATTATAATTAGCGGCTTTGTTTGCCTTGTTTAGAAGTAAGATAGGTAAGATTGACACCTTACTTTTGACACCAGACATTAGATTTAATGAGCATAATTGTCATTTATTTAAGTCTAGACTGATTTTTTTATCAATGTATTTATTGTAGAAAGCAAACGTACATAAAGAAAGTTAGCATATTTATGAAGAAAGCTGAAATGACTTTTATGTGTTGCTTTGTCCAACTGATAAAATACCTACTGGCATGAAAATACCTATAACAAGAGCTGAAATCCAACCAAACTGTAATTGACATGTGATTTTAAAAAATGCTCAAAGTAATACTATACTATCTCCTAAGTAAAGATTCTTCTGTTCAATCTTTATCCATTTCCAAGAATCTTTTTGTCATGTAAATTTGCATTGATTAGTTTTTAATTTGAGTTTCTAAAAATGTGCTCTGAATACTTAATTCTGGCAAAAGTACATCTTTTTTTGCTAGTGTTAATAACAGTAAATGTAGTCCACAAACGGGGAACCTTGTTGGGCTTTTTTTAACGCACATAAACTTTAGCTGCCTCAATGATCTTTAGTTTCACTGAAAGCTTTATGCTGGTAAACTTCACTTTGAAGGAAAAAAGGAACAAAGCTATTTAAGTCCCAAACATGCTCTGCTTATGCAAGTGAACCTGACACTTTCTAGGCCAAAAATTGCAGAATGACACATGAATAATTTTTGTCAAAAGTACCATATGTGAGTATAAATTCACGATGGACCTGACAATTGAAAGCCCTTTGCTGGAATGGAGAACCTACTTTGACCAAGGCAGAATCAGGCCCTTCATACATAAGGGCATTTTTTAAGAGTTAGTGGCAAAAATTGATGGGGAGCATCCCCCAGCGAAAAGGAACCTGAAAGCAAGGTGAGCTTTCCTGCTTTATCCTTGCAGCATGAGAGGGGCTTTGCTACCATGAAATGCCTTGCCAAAGCCTTGAACTGCCTGTTCAAATACAGAGAGAAATGCAAGTCTAGGGGATGGATGGGCAAAAGGTAGGCGTTCAGCTGCAAATAAAATCACCGTCAGCACAGTGTGTTTTCAAATTAACAGCAAATATGAGGAGAAAAAGTCATTAGACGAGAGAGGCAAGGGGCAATAAAATAGATAAAAAGCAGCAAGCTTTGAGACTCAGCAAGGGTGGGGAAAAAAAGGTAAAATGAATTAATATTTCATCTAAGCGTAGAAATATCAGCACTGGTGCAAAGTTTCAGCTTTTTTCCAGCAATTCCTTAAAAACACAGATTTTGTTTTTACTTTCTGCTTAAGATGTTAGAAAACACTTCGCAAAGAATATTGGGGGTTGATGCATTCTTTTAAAATCAAGGTAGACAATTAATTTCCTCTTTCTGGACATCCAAAACCTCATGTGTTTTTATACATTACATTCAGAGCCGTAATTTTTATTGTTCAGACACTACTTTTGAAGCAAGCTTTTCTTTCTTTCTTTCCTCCTTTAAAGCAAAACATATCAAATATTACAGTATCGGCATAAAAACGTGTTTGAAATAATCTAAAGATTAAACTTTATTTTTCTTAGCTGATTGCATTATTTGAACAATAATATTTTCATTAAAAAAAAATTATTCATCTGCCTGATGAAAGAAATTACCTGATAGATATTTTTATTCAAATATTACTCCTGTGGAATATTGGCAACATTTTATGCTTCAGCCTAAGCTACAAATTCCTTCAGAACAAATCAAATGTCTTTAAAGAATATTTCTGTTTGAAAAGGAATTAAGCCTTCCTGAAAGAATTTTAAAGGTTGTGATATTCGCAGTCTGATAAAGCAGCACCTTTAATGAAATTCTAATTAGCAATTTCATGCACTTTGCTATTAGTCATATCAGATTAGTGCACATTTTCACAGCCTTCCTTTAATTAAGTGCACTTATTCCAAGTTTCAAACACTTTCCTTATAAGATGAAAACTGTGCTGAAATGTTATTTAGTAAACAGCAGATGTGTGAAAGTAAAGGTGTATATCCATGCGCTGATGGACATCTTTAAGCTGTCCATGGACGTACACATTTCTGGGTGCTGCCGGCTGCTTTATGTGCTTTGTTTTCTGCTATTTGTTCTCATGCATTTTGCACATGCCTTTAAAAAATGCAGAGTGATAAAGTCCAGTCCTTCAAATGGCTCCCAGCATGTTCAGAAGTTTTTAGTGGCTGATTCGTGTGTGCATTTCGGATTCAGACAATAAGATTCAGACAGCCCAACCTGAAGTACCCATGTTTGCTTTCCTGGATGTCGTTTTCCATCACATCACCTTACACCCTAGCAGCAGAGACCCTGAGTGTAAATACTGCCTGTGGACCCACTGTATTACCCACCCAAATCACCTGCAAAATTTCCCTACACTTTAGTAGGAAGAGGTTAGGCCTTATCTCTCGTATAAGGATATTGAATTGCAAAGGCAAATACTTCTAAAATACTATACGTAACACTAAGCTCTCTGCAAGCTGATTAACTTATGGTCAGCATTGTAAAAGGTGAGAGATTACCAACACGGCATTAATTCACAGTGCACCTTGTTTTGCATGATAGGAGCAACACAGGGAGTGATTTAACATACATAATGATAAGCAAGACTATTATGAACGGGTAGATAAAGGATATAATGCATTTCTTCCTCTTTCCACAAAGCACAGCTATAAAACCACCAACAGGATCATTTCTCATGCTTCCTATTTTTTAAATATATATATAAATGTTTTCTCATTCTCCAGAGCAGAATATTTTGTTTTGTTGTTAAATGCTCCCTCCCAGGTGCTGCTTCTCAAGTCTGTCATGTTCCAGGATTTGCATGTTATTGTATTAGCTAATTGCACATGTTTTTAAACACATCTTCTCTTGGTGATGTCATTCATTTAGACTGTAACATTTCTGACATTTTTAGGTAGTCCCCCCTGTATCATAGCCCTCTTACAGGGTCCTTTCAGTGAAGGGTGTTTGCTTTATGATTACTGACTGACATCTCAATAACTTGGAACATATTGAGCAGCGCATGTCTAGTGAGCAGCTTTTTTAAATGCATGGTCCACTTTGTCAAGTCATGTGCGAGCCATAATTTAGGCTAATAATTACCAGACATGAATGCTATGGAACATTGATGTCTACACTTTTTTCCCCCTCTAAGTACTGAATTTTAATGCATTCACAAAAGTTTTTCCTAAGGCCAAGATAAGCCCCCCAAAAAGCTCATATGGAAGCACTTTAAAAGTGATAAATGATTTGGAATCTACACTGTCTACTGATGTACGTCTCAGGAAAGAAAATTAGAGCTAACAGGTGTTAGATAGGGAATGGTGAAGCATTTTAATAGAATTGTCAAAATGTTGGTCCCAGATGCTGACATTAATGCATGCAACAAGGAATGTAATGCTGCACTGCCATTAAATGATTATTTGTTTCAATTTCAAGTCAATGGCAGGAAATCCTAACTTTGTCCACTTCTTCTCTGTACAGGCCATCCCTCCTGCGCTTTCTTCTATGATTTGCATCAAAGTGTAATGGTTATTTGGCTCACATCTGCATGCTTTAAATAATCCATGCCTGTCAAATTTCATTTTTAACTCTCAGATCAGGACCATCATAACCCCTTCTCTGCCAGCCTTGAAGTCACTACAAATATATTTGTACATTTGGGGGAAAAGAATTTAAATACTGTGAGTTAAAGGATAATTAATCTTTGAACTATCTTCCCACTTCAAATGTATTTACTAAGTAATCTCCATGAACTTATAATTATTATGTATTTATGAGGTATTTTCCTTGTAATCTCAAAGTAGTTACATGGTCATATGAATCCTGTAAATTCTAATGGTACTGGGGGAAGGCGTATGAGGAGGGGAGCTCTGCTGCCCACTTTAAAAAGCTTTTCCAGAAATCTTTGGAATTCTCTTCAGTGAGGTAGCCTGAGAAGGCAGAAAAAGCACGTCCTTTAGAGATTACTGCGATTTCTGCCAACAAAAGAGATCCAATATCCATGTACAGTTCGGCTGGGTGAAGGGGGAGAGGAAAGCGCAGATAGTGACATATTATTTTTGCCTCTTGTTTCAACAGTAAGTCATTAATTTAAAGGCTGCTGTTATTTTTCAGAGGAGCTGCGGCAGTTTACAGGCCGCTGAAAGCTCAGCATCCATTCGTGCTTCAAAGACAAAAGGGAGATTTTTCTTTCTAATCTTTGCAGCAGCCTAAATAGGCTGTAGCCTGTAGTCAGACCATCTCCGGCTGTAATCATGTCAGAGCTCAGCACACATGCATAGGCGTGCTCACACACACACACAGCGTTACGGCCACAGCACTAATAAAACCATTTCTCCAGCATGGTAGAAAGCAAGGAAGCAAGCTGTGTGATTATTGCCTTTTTAAAATACTTGGGAGGCAATAAACAGATACGAGGACAAATGAACTGATTAGAAGTGGGCGCTACAGTAGGTCAGAGCAGAAACATGGATGGGAGAGCCTTGGGTAGGCAATCAGAAGGCAAAACTTCCCATGCTAGAAGAGTAGGGCTGGTTCATCCATAGCTGGCATCTTATCTCTCTGTAGAGCCTGCAGTTAAAAGCCAATGTCTTTTTGGAAGCTTTTCCTTACAGATGAGATATAAAAGCAACGCCTGCCTAACCACTTACACACGCTAATGATCCCACAGTGCTTTCCAAAAGAGGAAAATATTAACCCAGGCACCACAATAATATTCTGCTTACTTACAACCCCCATACACTTTAAATTCAATCTGGTGTTGTGTTATTTTTGACTTCCTGACCCAAAGTGATGTGCGTGTGAGCTGTTAAGCAGATGATTGCTCCAGTCCAGAGCTAGATCCATCTCTCTGGTGCCTTGGAAAAGATTTCTCAGCCTGCATTTCAGTGAGCCTCTGCTGGAAAATGCACTGTATGTAAAACCGTTAGCTGAACACGACACGGCATCCACAGGGCCATTTTTACTGTACACACACATCCTTGGTTTCCTATGGCTGCATCATTGCCAGAGACTGCAGATGGAGAAAGGCTCTCAAATCCCTCTATTGGTAAAAAGGCGAAAATGCTCCAGAAAGATTTTCCTCTCCTTTTCTGTCTTCCCGCAGCTCCCTTAGACAGTGCCTAGCACATGTACAACGGCAAAGTGCATTACTCTCAGTGTTAGAGCTGGGAAATGCACTCTCATCTCACAACCAAACACTTGGGAGCTGAAGGGACAGAAGCTCTTTTGTTTCCCATCCTGTCCATATTTCCCTGGAAGAGCCCTGGTGCCTGGGGAACTGTCCCCCCGAAGATGCACAATTGCTGAAGGGGTTCCCTTCAGACCCTGCAAGCTCTGTCGGGTATCAAAGCCAAAGCAGATGATGAAAGCGGTCAGTGAAACAAAACAGGTGGCTCTCTGGTGGCTGCGAAAGTGTCACCCTGGACTCACTGGAGTGATGAGCAGGATTTGGTGGTCAGGGATGTTGTGGCGGTGGCTTTCCTGCAGCGGCTGGCACTGGAAGGTAAAGGTACTCGAAGAGCAGATTATCTGACTTGCTTTCTACACCTCTTTCTATTGCGGTGCCCCCTCAGCCTTCCCTTGCTTGTTGATAATCTCAAGTGCTTGATAACAAGGAGGTTCAGCCTGAAAAGGCCACCTGGGGGTGGGGGATTTGATGTACCCAGATTCCAGGGCAAAGGCTGGAGCCAATTTATTTAGCAGTCAGGTAAACCTTGTACCACACTTGAACCAGCCCTCCTTGCTATCACCAACCACCTGGTTTACGTTTGCATGCAAAAACGGCATATACCAGCTCTGCATTTGCCCTTGTGGTGCTGTCTAGAGGGTTGAACAGAGTACGTTTCATGTCCTAGCATCTTCTAGAAGATGAAAGAGGCATCTATTTTTACGTCCTCATCAGCAATTGCAATAAAGTCTCTTCAATGGGGAGTTCTGCTAAAAACAAGTACCATGAAGTATCTTGTCATCATTCCTTCAACAAGTAGCATGGTCCTCCTCAGCCTGTAGTCCCAGGCAGGTATAGGAGTCTGCTTGCTGTCACATGATTGTGTGAAATAAAATGAGCTCCAATTTCCATTTATGAGCTTTTACAATTAATGATACAGTGAAAGATTGCCTGATAACCGTACCCACTCGTTTCTGGTTTTGACTGTCCTAACAAGCATCCATGAGATGTTTTTAATTGCACATATTTTACAGCGCAGTGCTGGGCTTGTACATTTTTCTCCAGCATCATTAGTGCAGGCGGTTGCTATCATATCAGAAACCTTTCTTTTTTCTTTTTTGGTGGTATTTGCAGCCAATTATTTTTTCCATGTTATTTTTCCTTCCTCTTGATCCTGAAAGTGTAGCTCTTGGTACAATTCACGTTAACTAGAAATGAGCCCAGACAGAGATCAGATTTCGGGTCTCTCAAGCTCATTGATGTGAAGTTCCACAGTTAGCCCATTGTGGAAAGAAATCTGGAGTCTGCATTCTCTCCTCTCAAAGTCCCTTGGGTTTTGTTCAGCTCCATTGCTAAAATTAATGTAAGTGGGTAGTATTTTCAATGGCCTAGTCACCTCTGCTGTCACAATGCCGTTATCCAGCCAGGACCTATTCCTACCTAAATAACAAATTCTGTGTAATGAATGGTCAAATATCAAAGATGGGGCCATTTCAGCACCTTGTCTAAAAACACTAATTCAAGCTGGAGCGAGTATAGAGAAGTGTTACTAAGGTGATTCTCTGGTATGGACCATGCCTTAGGATAGAAGATGAAAATTCTCTTACTTGCCCAGCTTTGGAAGAAATGAGGTTGAAGGCATGTGACTGCTGTCTGAAGTACTGCAACATGAGCTAGAAAATAATGTTTGAAGATGAAGAAATTAGTATATAACTAGCCATGAATAAATTAGTGAAAGCTTAGAATTGGAAGGTACCTTGCTCCAAAAGGAGCAAAGCTCTGTCGCAGTCTCCAGATCACTGGTTGCAAGGAAATGCAATCACATTCAACACTGAGCTTTAATGCACTGGGAGGCGATGAAACACTTGATCCCTGGTATACAGGATGCGTGTTCCTGTAGGGAGTGATTTACAAAGGCAGCATATAAGTAAACAGCAGAAAAATTGGTTTGATGAGTTCCCTGAGGTCCCGTGTGACCAGGACGAGAGACAGACATCTCGGTTTGCATGCTTTCCCTTGAGCTGGTGTGGAGCACACGCTGTGATTTATTTCCCCATTCGTGCAGCGAGGCAGAATCCCTCTCTCAGCCCTTTCTGGCAGGGACAAGTGTTGCATGACAGTGAGAAATCAGTGTGTGTCTGAAAGTACTGTCTCGCTGGGACAGGGCAGGATAATCATGCTGGAGAACCACAAGGTTATACTACTAAAGAAGCAGAGGAAATTGTTTTTATTTCTGCTCCAGAACCAATTCGAAGCACTGGAAATTTTCCACAAACGTAAAGTGAGGAATGAGTCCGCAGGGAGTAGCAGATTCAAACATTTTGATTAGTTCATCACATTTGTTAGAGTTTTGACCTCTTTTTTTCTTTTCTTTTTTATTTGAATGCATAATGGATGAAATAAAATCTCTTTTAGAAAACCAAAATACTTCTGAGCCCAAAAGGCTTTCTAGGAGTGCTCAGATCTGATATTTCACTGCGCCTGTGTAAATCACTGTGAAGCCTTTACATTTGAAGGAAACAGCCTACTGTGACAGGAGAAAACAGGAGTGTTCTTCTACACAGGGTGGTCCTTGCCCCTGGATGCCAGTATGGGTGATACTGGCTAGACCCGGATTATACCCAGCATGTCCTAGACTATGCTGAATTGGGAAAGCACGATTATTTGGTGCTCTCCCAATTGTACCAGGACCATGTCAAATTTCCCTGGTGAAGTAAAAAAACCAAGAAATAAAGACAAGGAAAATACTACCTCCCACAGCCCATATCTCATTGTCCATCCAAGGAGCATCATCACACAGACAAAATCTCCATGTCTTCCCACTATTAATCCTATAGCTCTGACATTCATCCTAATGCTTATAGGGACAGTCATCAGGAGGACTAAAAGCAAGCAGAGCAGCAGCAGGAGCTAAGCTCCATTGACCCCAGTGGGAGTTGGGAGTGGGAGTATGCAGACCAGCTTTGTTTAGCTGATTGACCCACCAGTAATAACCCATAACCTGTCATAGGCAGCTTGGCCCTCCATTAGCAGGCAGCAACGGCATGATTTTGGGTTCAAAGGGCAGTTTTACCGCTGATAACATCCTTAGTATTAATCCTGTATTTAACTAGAGCCCGTCTGAGACAATAACCTTTGTAGCTGTTGATGGGGTCAACTGGGAACGTTCCTGAGGGTCTGTCTTTCCTGTGAGCTGCTGAGGTGTGGGAGATTTATTCACAGGGAGAACTAAACACAGTTGAATGAGTGAAAGAAAAGGTGATTAAGTGTGGTAAGACATCCTTCTACAGGCAGGCAGATCATCAGGGGAAACTCAGTGACCTCGGAGGCCATGAGAATATATCAGAAGTGTCTCCGCTTGTGGAGGAGAAGACGCGAACGGGGGACAGAGCATCAGCTGATGCAAAAGGAACTATGGCAGTTTACATGACCCTAGGAACACTCTCCTCGTCCCCCTCATGTAGCAGCAGTGCTGCTCCCTGCCTGGAGCTGTATAATCTTTCTCACAGCAACTCTTTTTCCTGCCAATATTGAAGCCTGCCCTGACTCCAGGATCGTTCCTGCACCAGCAGCGTAACCTCCCTGCACTCAGCCAAGGAACATGAGCATGAGCCTTACATAAAAGAAGTATTTCACCCAGACAATATTTCTTGCTTAAAGTCTTCCTTCTCCCCACAGCATTGCCACTTACCCTGCGTGCGAATGCTTTTCATTAGACACAAATAACATATTTTCTATCAGCTCGAGCCGACGCTCTTTGTGCCATTCATCATTATGCATACCTAATATATTTTGCAAGCTCCCCATTCTCCTGCTTTCTGCCTTTTGAGGCATTTCTGAAATCAAATGACGATATTACACCCCTGTTTACTTTTAGACTTGTATTTTTTTTTTCAAAGCAAATGCATTCTGTGTTTTAAGTAAGATACCACCATGTATTTATGGGAGTTTAATAAGTTCTTCCATTAATAACATAGACAAACTAATTTACCAGAACGTGTCTGTTTTAAACTTTGGGAACAAAGAGTGGGAGTATGAAAATCAATCTTTCCTTTGTACTTGAGCCACTGACCCATTAAAGCTTTGAAGACCATTTCTTTAAGAAATTGTGAGGAGTTATTTAACTACAAACAGCAGCTACCTTCCCATTCCAGCTGCGTAATCAAGCGTAATAAATTAGAGGAAAAAAATAAAGGTTCACTCCATTTTAATGTTTTTTTATAACTGAAAATTCCTAATAGCAGTTTGACAAATCAACCACAGCTAAGGGAAACGGCCAGTTCCTCCTGAGACTGCTCTTTAGCACAAGTTAAAACATTGCTTAAAAGGTATTTTTTTGCTCTTTAATGATGGTTCAAAAAACGTTCTTAGTTGCCCAGGCTTAATTATTTAACTCAAATTAATTGTAAAAGTTACCCATCACTGGAAAAAGTTAGCAACCCTGTGAACTACAACGTTGTTAATAGCCGCATGCATGAACATTACAGTGATTTCTTTTTGCTTGCAAAATGAACTCCTGATGCCATTACTCATTGTTAGTTATCATTAATAACTGTTTCACAGTTTAAAGCTGATAATATGCTTGGTTATGTAAAAGTGGAAATTTAAAATAATCTTCATCTTAAACTGCTTGAGCAATCTACATGCTAAACAATTATAATGATGTTCTAGTTATCAGAAATGCACATGGAAAATGTCTATATGGGATGTCACTAAAACCTGCCAGTAAAAGACAGAAAAATGACAGCCTTTTATAAAATCTAACATATGGATAGTGTAAAAATATTGCATTCTTTTAATAAATCTGTTGATTCAATGTTGGCGGGCTCTGCTTATGATAAATACGCAATCATTTTCAAAGCTTTGGATAACCTCGAATAGTGTTAGCACATTGCTAAAAGAAAGCCATTCAGGAACAAAGTGAGATGCTCAGTAACAGAGTACGGGAGGATAACCCTGCAACATTTCCCAGTCCCAAGGTTCAAAGGACCACATGAAATGGATAGAACTCAGATATTTTAATATTTTCTGTGCTTTTCTGAGCCGTTTTTGGTAAATCAACTGGATTTGATACCTTTTCCAAACAAGGACATCAGCAGTCCCTTTCCCTGACACAGAAGATGTGCAGGAAAGGCTGTGAGGGAAGAGCTTAATAAATGTTTTGCGATTTAAAATGCAGGACAAATTGCAGTTCACATTTTCTGATATGGACACATGAGGCTTTAGTACTAAATATGGGTGCAGTTTATATCTAGAATTTCTGCCACTGAGCCAGACACAGTCACTGCCCACACAATACCTGAACTGGTACCACACTGCTTATTCATCTGCATAAGATTACAGGCAATTGCAGTCATTTGCAGCCTTTTTTTGCCTTCAAAGTACCCAAACATTAAGATTCTGTTAATGTACTGAGTATTTTCACAGTAATACTCCAGTCAGATTTAGTTCAATCAGAACTGCCACTTGATTTCTGTTTATATATGTATATATTTCGGAACATTTGTATTTGCTCATCAAACAGGGCTGTTTATTGGTCTGGGAGATACACAGTCCAGCTGCAACAGTTTGCAAGTCCTTAGAAGGTTATTCTTTGTAGAAGCATTCAAAAAGGCATATCCTGAGCAGGTGTTAACCCATCATGTGGATCAAGGTCCAAGTTCCAAGGTCCTGTTCCTTGGGGATATTTAGAGAAGTATGTTTTATTGATTGAAGGATTAAGTTGCTTTGAGGATCTGAGCTGAAATACTCAGCTTTACAGACTTCAGAGAAACGATGCTGTTTATTACAGCTATGGGTCAAGTCCTTGCCTCCAGGGCCAGTTTTGACCAGCTCAGTATTCCCCTTCTAGGTTGCTCTGAAAGCGCCCCAATTATCCAAATCTTTTCATTAAGGCAAACCACACCTGGAATTCCCATGAGAACAGCTTCTCCCAAAGCATTTCACTGATTTCTCCTGTTGGAGCTGGCAGAACATATCTGCTTGAATCTTATTAATCATTAATTTTTTACTGATTTTTGGCTAAACAAGCATCTTGAACTTGCTGAAAGAGTCTGGGCACACAATATGCAGACAAGGGGATGCCTGTGAACTCTTCACTTTCAGCTGTTTGCTTATCGTTATTCTTATGTATACATCAGTCACCCTGGAGCATGTGTCCATCCTGTGGGAAGTGAGCGCTGTCTTCAGCAGGAGCTTGGTGGAATTCAGTAGAATTAATCTTGCAAGTAAGGAAATCTGCAGACCAAATAACCCCACAGGGTGTGAGCTGTGAAGAATGCACATAAGAACTTGAGCACCAAGGGTCTGTCAGTGACCATTACCTGCATACCAAAAGCCAGGAGAGATATTACTCTAAGACCATTGCCTATCCAATGTGTTACAGCTTGTGTTTATGGACCAAAACCCAGACTGCCATTCGATAGCCTGTTTAAGCACATACTTGAGTCCTTTACCCAGCGAAGAGCATTCCTATGAGCTGATTTTCCTTTTAACAGATAACAGCAGACAAAGACAAGCCCACTTTCAATATTCCAACAAAGTGATAATTTTTTTAATACCTAATGAAAACACAAGATTCCCAGTGTTGCCAAAAGCAAGAGGCCCGATTATCCAGCCCTTAGAGACAGCTCATTCTAGGGTTCATTTATCTCAAAAATGTGCACAAACACATGAGGTTTATCTATTTTGTTCTGGTTTCTTAAAGGCAAGAAAAGGAAGAGGGGAATCCCTGGTGGAGAAGTTTTATTACAGCCAGATGTTGAAATTAAGTGAAGTTCAGAACTTTGAAATTACACCTGGAGTGCTTCTTCCCTCCATTAATACCTGAGATGAGGAAGTGCCACAAACAGCATAAAATACGGTGGATAGGAGTTTCAAGAGCATCTGAGTCACCGAAGAGCTCATGCTCCCTGGACACACAAACCTGAATCTCTAAGATGCTTCTGAATAAAGGTACGTGTTAGACAACCTTTGGTTTTGTTTATATTTTAGAGAAATTAATTGCATGCTAAAAAATTACATTTAGAGTTCCTTTTTTTCAAGTCAGTGCCATTTTTCTGAAAGTACCCTTCTGATTTAGCTGGGATTCAGTTCATAAAATCATTAGAACAACACGTTTTTGTGTCAGTTATTAATGTTCTGTGAGGTCTGCCCCAGCAACTATGTCAACATATTCTTCACCAATGAAGATCATGAAATACAGACGGCAATGGTGTTAAAAAACAAGCTTTTAGATCCATTTTACTTTGTTGCAACACTGCTTTGCAGATACTGAATTAGAGCCCATTTAAACCATTCAAGCATATAATCAAATTTCAGTAATGAGTTATTAATTAAGCAGGGGCATCCAATTCTGTGCTAACTGCCTCATAAACAATCGACAGGAGATTTGTGAATTTTGACTTCCTGACACTATTAAACAAATCAATATTAGGTTTCAGACACAGCAATTCAGACAGTTTTCCCTGTTATTTGGCAATCGTCTGCCTAGAATACTAATGAAAGAATTAAGAGCTGTAGATTTTGCATGTGTTCCATCAAAAAGATCCTTATCTGTGGGGAATTGGGGCCTGATTTGCATGGCAGAAGACTTTGCTTTTGTAGGTACAATTTTTCTCAATATGTCACTCATTAGTATTTATAAACTACAGAGCAGTGAAGCCTTCAGCCCCTATTCATAATGAACAGTCGTATCCCTGCTGGAGATACGACTGAACAAAGCAGTTTATTTATTCATTTCATGGTCCTTTTCATTTATAGCTAACCCAACCTGCAGAAAACTTGCGTCTGAGGAGATCTCTGAGCAACTTACATTTGATTTATTTTTTGGAAAGAAATATGTGTGTGCATGTATCTATGTGTATGGATATGTGCACAATTAGTTCATCAGCAATTAGCTCTGTAAGTAACACATTGATTTACATGCAGCAAATTCAGTTCCTAATAGTTGCTTCTAAAACATTTCAGTATATTTCATAGATGCATTTTTAATTTCATTCTCCCCCTCTTAAAATGAATTCAGGCCCCACTTCAGGCAGGCTTTGGAGTTAAGCAGGGGCTTCGGTGTTTTGCTGAATTAGGGATTAGCGCTGTGAAAACTGCTGGGTTAACAGTACTGCGGGATGAAGTCCGGAGAGCAAGTACAATAGTGATGCCTCCACCGTCAGCCACCCTTTGCCGTTGTAACCGAGTTGAACTTCACCTAGGGATAAGTGAGTGTTTAGTTTTCATAATCACATAGTCTTTGGCCCCTTAATGATAAAGACAGCAGGGGCTACCAGCACCTGTTGAGGTAGCAGCTTTTGTAAGGAGGATTATCCGGCTGCTGAGAACTGGGTTGAGATGGCACGTGTCCGGTTCTCGGGGTGCTCAGGTTATAGTTATCCTGGTGTTTTGTATAGGTTTACTGGAAATTTCTAGCTGCTCTCTCCAGAATTGGATGAAGCAAAACTCTGACCCAAAACCTGGCCCTAAATTTTCTCCTCTGCTTGTACCTGTGATTAAGTATTTTACTCAGTCTGTGGCTTACAGGCTCTGCAGAACGTCTTTTTCTCATGTCAGTTTGCTATTCCTCAGGCTGTAAATACATTTTTCTTTAGTTTCAGTATCTCCATCTCAACCTCAGATGCAAGAAAAATGCAGAAAGGTATATTAGACTTGAAGTTAATGTTTCTATTTCATGCATCTCGGTTTCTAACACAAAACAGCCTCTTGCCAACAAAAACACTGAATCTTGTTTGGTTAGCAAAATTTGTGCTGTATTTACATAAACAAGTATCTGACAATTTAAAGGATAAAAGCCTCACTAGCACAGAAATCAGTGTGAAAATAGGTCAGAGACCAAGTCTTTTAAAAAACAACATTGGCGAGCAAGGATAAAAGTACTATAGAATGATCAGTTCCAAAGTGGGTCAGGGTTTCATCTGCAGGAACAAGTCTCCAGCATTATTTCTCCTGGAGAGTACTAATGTGCGAGCTCTACCGCAGGACTCCCTTGTTCTGCACACAAAGAGAAAAGGTTGTCTCTGTCCCAAATAGCTCATAGTCAAAAATACAAGTAAATGACAATGGATGCACATACTAGGGAAATGTTGTCAAAGGACCATACAAGGAAATTAAGCTGCCTAAATGGCAGGGGGAATGTGGAACTGAATGATCTTAGGTCTGAGTTTTGTTTTTAGCTTTTCTACCAGCCTCTCTCTCCCTTTATTTCCTTCTCTCTAGGATCTTAAGACATCTAACTCATTAAAAATCTTCTTTTTAATTATCTGCCAGGAAAAAAAATTAGCATAATTAAGGACATTTAAATTTAGATTAACAACCAACCTAATACATGGCACTGCTTCCAAGAAAAGAACATTTCTTTCAAATGACCATAGACTACCCAAAGATTTCATTTTGGTTTCTGCCTAGATTTCTGTTCAATGTAGCACTGAGAAGGCATTTCACTGCACTGAGCATTTCACTTGATCTGCTCAGCAATGTGCTCTCATTTTTGTGTTGTGTTCAGCCTCTTTTAAAAACACTTGCCTAGACACTGTTCCCTGTGCTGGGACCTATTTTTAAAAGGGCTACTTCAGCATGAAATGTAAGTAGGTCTGAAGGTTGTGAAACTTAAATATTAACCTTCAAATCTATGAAATAGATTGAGGTTCCGAAATCTTAGGTTCAGGCATGGCAGTATGCCTTTCTGGGTCTTTACACTTTGGTGGACAGCTGGATTATTTGGTTTTGTCTTTCTTTTCTTGCCCTGTTATGGTCATCAGAAAGAACCTGAGCACATGGAGCTCCATGTTTCATCTGAGACATGGTCAGAGACCTCCACTCGCTCAGGTCCACAGTGCTGTGGCTACTGATGAGTGACTCTAACATCAATCAGCATGGCTATTAGTGATGACTACCCATCAAATCCAAGAGGAGTAGCATCCTGCCTAGTGCCTGCAAGAATAGGGTCTCACTGACCTGAGGTAAAGGGAAAGGATCCCCACTTAACAATAGACACTGAATCCCAGTGCAGCTGATAGGAGGCTGGACTTCAAAGCCTCCCTGTATCATCAGTGCTGAAATGACTGGGCTTCAGGTGTTTAACTGCAGGCAGTCTGAGTATCTCAAATTGCTATTGAATGTACAAAATAAATAAACCTGGCATAAATAAAATAGGAAAACATGTTTCCTTATCTCAATTGTAAAACCAAAGAAGTATGTTCATAGTTTGGCTTACATGCAAAAAAGTGATTTCCAGAGCTGTGTGTTCCCTCCTTGCCTCTCTTTCAACTCTCTCTTGGAAATTCTGAAGTCACCAGTCAGTTCAAGCTGACCTGTCAGCAGAGTAGAAGTGACATGGAAAGTGTCCTGCTAGCTGAGGGATCAGGAAGGCTCCTGAATGTGCAGTGCGGGATGGAGACCATCCTAAATACCAAGGTTGTGCTCAGTGGAGGAATGTGCTAGAAGGTCTCCCCTTTTGCTGTATAGGAAATACCAGAAACAATCACGGACCAAGCACCACACTGGCTGAGTGCTCTTGTGCTGTATTTGCATCCAGTAAAATGGACATGTTCATCTGTGGCATGCTTCTGCCAGTGGCAGTGTGTTAAGCACCCCTAAAACCCAAGGAGGCCCTATGACCAGATCTGACCATTCTGTGTGTATCTGATCTGCACCCATTCAGCAAGGTCTGGCAATTCTAAATGTCCAGAAGCCCTCAACAAATACAGTTCCCCAAGCAGCAAAGCCAAAACACCCTTAGCACTGTCTCAGTAAATCACTACTCCACTGTTAGTAGTCTCACCAGGGAAGGCTGCAGGAGGTGTATGTTCTCTATGGATGCCCCAGGATCCCCAGGGCGGAGCTCAGCTCATGGTCACAAACCAGGTTTCATCAGCTCCACCGCTCACAGAGGTGCTTGGCTTTTAAGGTGAGAATATCCCTTCAATGTGGAAAAAATACAAAGCCGGAATAAATTAAAAACGGGAGCTATGTTACACGTTACTGTCATTTAATTAACATCTCATAATGTGTTGCTTAAGGAATCAAGGCTCTATCAGGATAACGCTTATGAGCATTTTCCCTGTTTAATCAAAAATGTAGATCACATCACATTTTATTTCTTTTAAAAAATTACACATTCATTGAAAAACTATGATTAAATTTTACATTAAGAGCCATTTCTTGAAATTAAGTCTCCTCCTAAAAATTAAGTGTCAAAGAGGAACATGGAAAATAGTGTATAAAATTTGGAAATCAGAAAGGATAGATGGATGGGTTCATCTGACTTTATTAAATGTCATTCATCATGCACTGACAATCACTTGACAGTATTTACCTTTATAACACTATAAATGTGCACATTCTGACATAGTTTGGGCTAACCATCTCTTGTTTAGACAAGCTGGCAATTCCTAATGCAAGAAACTCTTTTTTAGGTTTGATATTCCCCTTTTTTTTTAACATTGGAGGATTTGAACTATTTTTGTCTGAAATAGTGTGTGCTATGTGCCTGCTTCTAGACGATAATAACCTATTTATTTCAGCCACCACGATTCAGATCAGAGGGAGGGCAAGGATGCTCTCATATGTTTTGGAGCAAAGCATGAGATTGAGATAAAGTAAGGGAAAGGAAGCAAAGCATCTTTTGCTGTCCTTGGGAAAAGGCATGCCTATTTAGGGCAAGTTTCAAGCCTTCAGAAAGCCACAAAACTCACTGCAGATTTTGATTTCAACAGCTATGTTTTTCACCTGTGCCATCCATCCCACGGCTGAGCGGAACATTGCCTTGCCTGTTGACTCTGAGGGGCCAAAAAGTATGTCGGGACCCTGTTTTCCTGCATGTGTCACCACTGAGTGCTTGGCCCAGGCACATTGAAATTCCAGACACAATGTTCAGAGCCACAAAGGAAAGGAGAAAGAGGAAGGAGGTGCAGATGAAGGGACAGACAGTTTGGAAAAGCTACTCAAGGATGAGAGCATAGTCATTATAAGAAAGGTGACTGGGGAAGATACATATGTTTGACAATCTCTGCTTTTTATTTCCTCTTTTAACCCTAATAGAAAATAAGAAAATGCATGCCAAAAAGCTGTGTTGCAATATGAAGTTAATGTAAGGTTTCTAATACTGAGAAATGTTGGGGTTAAAGTTAAAAGTCAGGGGTGTAATGTCAAGTGCATTGGCAGAACAATGCAATCTTTAACTAAGTGATGTTATTCTTTCCCCAGGACCTCTGCCTTACTCAGAAACTTAACGAGAGGACAAACTGGGACTGTTTACTGCAGGAAAGAGGAATGTGCCTGGGTGCAGGGCAAGGAGAAAGGCAGGAAGAGTCTTAGACTTTGAAGTACCCAGGAGAATGGCACGCTCTTCTCGCTGTCCTCCACAGCATCTCCATTGAATATTAGGCAATTGAGCATTAGTTCTCAAAAGTGGTCACTGTGTGTGATTCCTCATTTTCTAGGAGTCCAACTCAACCCTTAAAACTCAGACCATAGTTATTTGGAGCTGGTATACAGAAGAGCACCAAACATGTCATGTAATTCTGGTGCCTTCTGAAAATTCAGACCTGTTGCACTAGTAACCCAAATGAGTGGACTTTGGCACTTCAGTTCATATTTGTGAAACACCCTCTTCTCTCACACCTGCATTGTGCAAATAAATTCATTGATGTTTGTGAAGCAATTATTCACCAGAGTGAGCATGAATGCCACAGACTCGCCTCCAAGGACATTCATCAGTCACTTCTCAGAGGATAATTTGAATGGGGTCAGTAAATTAGGTATGGGACCCACGTTCAATAAGCAAAATATAGTACTTAATAACTGCTTAGTAAGTGCCCTGAATAAGGCCAGAGGCTTATGAAAAAAAATAGTGTGTGACTATGTAATTACAGGCTGTACCACTGTGAGGATGCACAAGGGGCTGAAATACACTTCTGAGCACTTGATTACAAGCCTACTATCACTCTTTGTAGAAGGACTTGATGTGTAATCTCATGAGAGGCGGGTAATGCCCTTTCTGCTGTTGTAAAGCAGAGCTTCAAGGGTTGGAACAATGCGCCAGTGATGCTGGGGTTTGTTTTCCAGTGCTATCTTTTGCCTGTATGGCATCAATGGCAAAATCATGTGCCACAGAGCTTTGCCTGGGGAATAAATTCAAGTAGCTTTATTACCCTACCCACTGAAAGGAGTAGGGTAATATTTTCAAGCTGGCCTGAAACACATAGTAGATGGCTAGCCTGATGGCTTTCTAAGGGCTTAACTAAATTATACTAATCTCAATTTGTATGGAGTTGTGACTGACCTTATTAAACCATTAAGTGTAAGGAAACTGTATTAAATCTTTGCCCTCTGCCTGGCTAGACAGTGAAGAACAACCTGAATTATCTCACAACAGCTCTATGCATGTACTGTTAATTACAGATCATGTATATAAAATCTAATATATCATGGAAGTAATAATAACAAAAAAGAAGAGGCCTCCAGTCTAAAAAAAAAAACAGTCCTTGCTTCAGCTCTTTTGTTTTATAAAAATAAATTAACCAGTTAGACAGGGCTTGGGTTTGAGCATCATGTAAGCTTTTCTTGAAGCTCAGTCCAGGAAGGAATAAGAGGTTTGAAACCTAAATTATAGGGAAACAACAGTTGTTCTGAGTAGAAAATCATCAATCTTCTCAGTGTTACCACCTCCTTTCAAGGCTCCCTCTGAACTGTGTGGTGTGTCTGTTTGCAAAAGAGAAAGTACCGTTGTCGGTAGGTATTGTGCCTGGAGCTAGAGAAGCAGGCATCTGATTTGAGAACTCTCTCAGAAACACACAGTGAGGGGCCTGGTGGCTATGCTGGTCCTAGCCTGGACTCTGAAGGTGCAGGGTCTCTTCCAACAAGCTGCCTGAGACTTCCTCTTTTAGATCTTGGCAGGTCCCACAGGTCTATCCATGCCTCTGGCCATTGCCCGTAGTGTAGGAATATCGATGTTTGCCCATGTGGGGCTAATCTTGCACAGATGTGTTTATGCATGTCTGAAATGGGGAAAAAAAGAAACCAAACAGGCATTCCTCTGGCAGATATTCTTGCCTTAACTGATGTAATGGTATTGATATGACTGTCATTTTGTGCATACAATTAAGAAAAATCACCTTATATTTCAGCACAATTGTTTTACTCCAGAATTTGCTCTTCAGTAGCTGCCACCTCAGTGTCTTGGGCAGGACACCTTGGAGTCCAGCGACTGGCTATCAACACAACCGCTGGATGACGCCTTTGCCATGATTCCAGCCAACACTTAAGTATGCAGTTCCACACACAGTCCTGGAGACATCCTGCTGAGCAGGACCAGCGTGTTCCAGGTTCAGCAGAGCTCTAGGAACTCAGTAGAATTACTGCTGGTTTGAACCTAAACATGAACAATTCTGAGCTCAAAAGTCAGAGGCCAGAGAAATTTAAGTAAAATATACAGCATGGACTTACTGCAAAGGTACCAAAGTTCATCATGGATAAATATCTGGTTAAAGAGATTCAGTAAAATAAGGAAAACATACAGAAAATCTCCCATGAGTTGCCTTAGCCTGCACAATGCCTTTATTGTTGTGTGCTTCATATTTGGTTTTAGGTACCTGTGGGCTGAGGTCTAGGAAGAGAAGAGGAGAATGCTGTATTTTATGGGGCTAAGGTAAAAAAGTGTATAAACAATGGTAATAGTTATGTGCAGTGCAAAGCTGTAAAGATCTCATTTCATAATCACCATGTGACATGTCAGAGCCCAGTGGGCACCGTTGTAATGAAGACTTTCCAAGTCCCTCTTAAATCATTAGGTTTTATTGTATTCAGGGAAAGTTATTGGAGGCAAGGTCCTGGTAACTATAATTTTATTTTAGAAGTTACTGCCTATATCAGGTAAAGGAAATTAATCGATTTGCTGATCGCATCTGACAGAGTGATAAAGGTCACTTAATACTTTTTTGAGCTTTTTATGCTTTTGATATCATATCTCATTTTCAGCATGAATGGAAAACCCAATTGATTTAAAGAAAACTGTGCTTTAATTTCCAGCAGATGAGGTTTAGATCATCAGATATCCATGTTTCCAGCCATCGTTAAAATTGTATAGTTGGTGGATGCCTTTCTAGGCATTGGCAGACTCAGCATGTAAACACATAGAGAGTGCAGATTTATGAGTGCTTAGCTATAAATTCCATTCTAACTCATGGGCTTGACTGCCTGCACAGAGGGGGACAGTGTTCAGGTGGAATGGGAGATAGGCTTCAGATTCATGTTCCAGTGTGCGCATGCCCACCCACGTACATCTCAGTGGAAGCAGCGTGGAAGACACTCCATTTCAGTACTGTACCCTGTTTCCCTATAAAAGAGCAGTTGTTGCTTTTCTGCATATAATATCCAATTTAGTAGCAACTTGAATGTGCCTGTTGGTACTTACAGCTATTTTGGACATCTGGGGACCACAATGATTTCAATTTAAGTATTCCAAACCATGGAATGTCAAATCCAAGACAAGTGAAGCTGCCATACTTTAAGCAAGGTCTGGACATACAGGATGACCCTTAAAACAAATTATCATTATTCCAACAGTTACAAAGCTTCTCCTGGGTGAATTAGAGACCTGTTTGTCCTGATTTCCATGATTTACCTTTCAAAATACTTCCCATACCTTTTTTATTCATTCCAATGTATATGCCATTCCTCTGCATGCAGCTGCCCCTGTCCCAGATTTACTCCTTAAGCTTTTCTTCATCTTAACAGTGGCTCATCTCCACATGCTGCCTCCCTACATCCCTATGCTAGTTCATGATTTACAGCTGAGGAAGTAGATAACTACAAAGTGACTCCCTAGAAAGGCACTTGGTGCTGCTCTAAGCTCAGAGACTCCTAGGCTCATCTACTGCCCCAGCTCTGAGGCATGATATGAAGCCATCTCTATGCCTATTGTTCCTACCAAACATTAATGTTGGCAACGATATTCTGGGTCAGGGTATCACAGAACTGGGAGAACTAGAGAGTACTGGACCTGAGCATTTTTGAACTAAGGTTAGCAGTTAAAGGTAGGACAGGCACCACCATGTCAAGGCAGTCAAAAAATTCCAACATAACTTACATAAACAGTTTAAAATATGTGTGGACTACTGTAGTTTTATGTGGTTGGACATCCTTTCTTCTTGCATTCACTTGCTAGTGGAAAGAACTAGCATCCTGTGTGAAAACCCTTAATCGTACACAAAAACAAGCCCAACACCAAAATTGCTGTGTGCCTTAAAGGCCATGCAAAGCCTAAGAACTTCCTTGGGTACCCGAAAATGGAAAGGAAGTCTGAAGTTGTCCTCTAAGTTCCCCATATCTTCTACATTTGCGTTCGTTTTTCTTATTATTATGAGGGAAGAAATGGATATCTCTGCGCAGATAATCTCTATGAAGACTGAGTGGGTGTCAGTACTACACAATCAAGTACCATGCGGTCAAGAAGTAGCCTAGGCCATAACTGGCTGTTTTGCACAGCAGTAGCCTAAGTGCAGAATTTTTCCTAGCTGCATATACATCTGTGTCTCACATTGGATGTATTCCTCACCTACTGACTTCCTTTCTTTTTGGTCGTAAGACTTTCTGCATCATATAAAATATTAAGTTATTATGGGAAGGGCTGTTAAAATCTGGTTTTGGAAAACAAAAGATTAGCTAAGTGGAAAACTTTGTAATGTGGTCCCTAGAGTAGTCACATTCTGGATTTGTAGAATCTCCTTTTGAACTCTGCACCAGTGTTGGGCCATTGGACCTACTTTGTTTATTACTCTGTTTTCCTGTGTTCTGCAAATTCTGCTCATAAAATGTCTTTGAAAGCCAAGAGAGAAATAGAGATACTAGAAACAGTCAGGTATCTCAAGAGGGTAGTCTTAAAATTTAAGCTGTTCTTTATCTCCCAATAACCGATTCTTTGGTTTAAGCCTCAGACTTTGGTTACAGGGGTTTGCTTGTTATAATGTTATTTACATAGCAATATAAATGTGGACAAGGTTTTGCAGATGACTAAAGATAGATTCCTTAGGGAGGAGGTGGTTTACATATAAGCAAAAAAAAAAGATATAAATTCAGCTTTTTTATAGCTAATGACAGTTTTTAAATTAATATCTGATTTGCAAAAAGGGCGATGGTAAACCAGACTAGCTATGAATAATGTTGATAGCAACCTCCTTTGCTAATAAACGTATGTCTCATACTGGAGGAGTGTGCATATGTGTGAAAACATTGGGAATATTCTGGCTTATCCCGTTCTGACACAGCATTTCAACTTGCTGGGAATGTTATGCTTTGCATGAGAAAAGCACATCTTTTGTGGAGCTTCAGATATTGCCGTGTTTTAACAACATTTGCAGAAACAAACCATGATAACGATCACGTCTTATTGGGCATGAATAACTGCACTTGTCACGCTTTCGTGGGAGTCTGGGAAAGGAAGAGGATGATTATAGCTGAATGAGGCATCAGCCCATGTGTTCTACTGGAGTTAGGAGCATTAGGCACACACCTTATATGTGGACGTAGGTACAATACAGACAACAAAGTCCAAAACTGTGATTAGGAGGACTTCTTATCCAGTGTCTGCCTAATCCTGGAAGTACCTGAACTCTCAACGTGCCTTGCAATTGAGCTCAGCCCTCACATATGCTTTGGGTTGCAGCTCTGTGCAGCTGTGCCCCACAGCCCCTGTTGTCCAGGCTGAAACCAGGTATGGCTGCAAAATAGCACTGTGACCCCTTGTATTTGCAATGGCGGTGTCTGTTGCCTCCTTACACCAGTGTTTTGTACAACAGCCTGGTGGTTAGAGAGCGCAGGATTAGGGGAGGCTCCCAGGTCCCCTTCCCAGCATTTTGTATAGATCGTATTCAATAAGACCTTATCATAAACCGCCGGGGCTGAGGACAGAACCAGTGTCCGTCCCTCCTAGGAGATCTGTTCTTGGCCAAGCTAACCCTACTCTCTCTGCCTCATCCCAATGAAACTACTTCTGCACATCTTTCTGCGTGGTTCTGCCCTGGCAGCCCCGTCGCAGCCTATAGTCAAATAGGAAGAGCACTTTTGTGGCTGGATGGATGTTAATTCCCACACTTGAGGAGATCACATTGAACTGCACTTCTCTGTGCAGCCATTGCCCAGCCTCTGTTTACACCCCTGCAAAAAAAATAAAGGTCCTTTCACTTCTGATAAAGTCTGCTTGAGAACTGTGACCTATTAGGCTATGGTAACATAACTGATGTTATGCCTCGAGATTTGAATTTAGGAGGAGATTTTCAAAGGCAGAGGGGAGTTAGCCTCCCAGTAACATTTAACTTTTCATAGGATATGAGGGTTAGCTTCTGACATGCCTTGGAATAGCATCCTCTTTGGTATTGTTTATTTGACTCATGCCCCTTCCAGGAAGAAGGAAAACAATTCTGATCATTTAGAAAAACATAATTCTAAATGGATTCTGAAGTTATGCTAAGCATCAAACTTTAATAGAAAAATCATATTACTTTACAGTATTTCTTGAGACAATATCAATTCCAGACTCCTTGCAACTGTGCCATAGCTCTGGAAAACCATTCACAAATGTTAAAATAATCTAACAGAAATAAAGATGAAAAGAGTAGTGTTGGGCTGGAGCTGTTCTGCCACAGCTCCCATCTCCCTCTTGCTCTCATATGTGGCTCATGATTAGCATCTGGCTGTGTGCTTTGTTAGTATTTTCAGCACAGTAGTAGAGTAAGCATTCATTAGGCTAATTATTGAGAGCTATAATTTAACTCAGTAATCAAACTCATAAACCAAGCATTATCAAATTTATAAACTCAGCATGCTCAAGTGTCCTTAGCAATAATGAACTTGCTGAGTCAGATTATTTCCTTGCAATTGTTGATAACGTCAGAAATAGCTTTGGACTGTTTAATATTTTCCAATGCTGTATTACATGGACATGAAAAATTGGCAATACTTGAGAACAGAATCCTCAATGTGCTGAATTTTTTCACCATAAATCAGAAGACGTTTTTTGTTTGCTTTTTTTAACACTGAAAGTTGGGGTTGTTTTAATTTTTTCCTCCAATGGCAGTGGAACCTGAAACAAGTATCTGGTATCTGCAAAACTTCATTTCTACAGATTCAGAAAATTTTGGCCTCTACATAGGTCAAATGTTGTGCCAACAGAAGCAGGGCTGACTTCCTAACACTGTTGTATTAACATACCTCAATTTTAGCCTGGGGGAAAGGGAAATGATGTTGTTTGGAATGAGATGGTAATTTACTTTCCATGCTTTCCCAGTCCTAAGGCATCTTTTCAGGATGAGACAGCCAGCTGCGTAAATTGAAATTGGTGAACAATTGACCACTGGAGGCTCTAACATCTGAAAAGCAGAGTTATATGCTCTTCTCTGTCCATGTAAAATATGGTGTTTTCATTTTACAGGGATAAGGGATTTACTGTTAAATTAATGGACATTTCAAACTGCAATGGCAACACATGTTACCACCTGCATTGCTGGGAAATAACTTGCATCTGTGCAAGTTATCACTTGGCAAGAAAAGCTTCCGGTTACTGTGTGATGGCACAAGAAAATAACACTTTCTACCCGTGTGCCAGGGGAAATGATGTCTCAGGATCTCACCACATGCCTTGCAAGTGGATATCTCATGTACAAGTTCGGACAGGCATTAAATTGGTTATGCTTCAACTTCTGATTTTTGTTTTCATTAACATCTGCACTCTTACGTGGCCTGGAGCACTTTGTCCTTTTTATAGCCTTCCTCAGCAAAGCCGTGGAAAGCTGATCTCAAATTCACATTAATGGCCTTGGATTTTCAGGTCATTCCTTAGAGCAAAGACTCCGTTCTGCTGCTTTTGTCATGGCATGACACCTATACCCCAGTGGATATCCTGGCCTTCACACTCTATCTTCACATCAGTGTTTTTAATTGTACTTGGCTAAGTCATTTGATCAGTCTCCAGAGCAACTTAGACTTCTTGACCAAAAGGATCAGAAATCTACCACGCTGCAAGCCACACAGCTCTACAGATTAATGGGAATTTGCCCTACACACCACAAAAAGCTGAAGTCTACATAGGTTTCTGTGTGATCAACTCTGATCCCTGAGCTTATTCCCTGTCTTCCTGAGCTGAGAGCAGGATAAATAATAGGTCTTGGTTTTTTGCAGCAAGACAGTGCAATTTGCAGAGAGTAATCATTGTGGTTATGTATATAGCTAAGGCAAAGTTTCCAAAAACAAAACCCAAGAATCCTAGAATCATAGAATAGTTAGGGTTGGAAAGGACCTCAAGATCATCCAGTTCAAACCCCCCTGCCATGGGCAGGGACACCTCCCACTAAACCATGCCACCCAAGGCTCTGTTCAACCTGGCCTTGAACACTGCCAGGGATGGAGCATTCACAACTTCCTTGGGCAACCCATTCCAGTGCCTCATCACCCTCACAGTAAAAACTTCTTCCTTATATCAAATCTAAACTTCCCCTGTTTAAGTTTGAACCCATTACCCCTTGCCCTGTCCCTACAACTCCTAATGAATAGTCCATCCCCAGCATCCCTATAGCCCCCCCTAAAAGAAGAAGCTTTTCTTCGTGTCTTAACTGTGTGGCAAGACAACCTGGTAAAAATCACAGTGGTGCTACCACTAGTGCAGCTGTACAGCTGCAAGTTGTTGGTATAAGGACAAGTGTAATGAATGTAGAAGAAAAACTAGGAAAAATTGTTGTGGGAGCAAATAATTCAGGCTCTTCATTCACCATCAGAAATAGCACAAGTGTGATAGTGAGCCAGCTCCTTATTCTCTTCAAAGGTGTTGTGGAGCCTTCTTTCCTACATGTAGCAAATCTAAGGGGTACATTCTTGCAAGCCAGGCTAAGAGGAACTTGCCCTGAGAAGAGACAAATTTTGTCATGAATGATGCTTTCCTATAAAAGGATTTCTTTTAAAGTACACTACTATCACTGAAGCAATCCAGAACTTCTGCCCCAGCTCTGTGGGACACTGCTTGCTCTAGAAACATGTTCACAACTCATTTTAACCTTAGCATAGATGCTTATTTTTCTCTCTTCTTCCTTTTTTTGTCTTTCTGGGTTTAAGACCATGTGGTAATGCTGACACCTTGTTGATCAGCTGTCAGGCCATCTTTTTCTATTTAGACATGGTAGCAGGTCATTCACAGGAGTAAAATATAGGGTATGGCCATGGAAGCTGGTAAAGCATTGAAAAATAGTACCCATACACTGGAAAGTTATTCTAAGTATTACTAAAATGACAAATCCTAATTTTCTCAGGCCTAATCCTATGCTGTACTTTGTACACATAACCACCAAGGTCAAAGGGAGATAAAAGACCTGGAAAATAAGCTAAGTCCATCACATACGTCGTTGCTTATTCCTTCTCTAATAAAAGAGTTTCAAGAAGCAAAAACATATCATTATGGCTTAACTGATGCTCCTATAATAACTGCTTTTGATTTAGGAGATAAAATTAAATTAGCAGATAAGCTCTTTTATTTCTGCTCAGCCACTAGTATATTCAAATAGGGTGCAACCTGTCCCTTTAAAAGGCACAGTAACAAAAACAGGCTGGAAGGCAGTCATTTATTAATCTATGTTTTTGTATAGCTATCTGGAAACTCTCCTTTGCTGTCATTATTTAAAGTTCATAAACAAGATGCACCGACAGTGATTCTTCAGACTGGAATTCATGGGAATTGTCTAAATGAAACGTATTCACTCCTCTCCTATGTAACCAAACGCACAAATGTCGTTGTCTTTTTATTCTTTACAGATGGTTTGTGTCTCCAGAGATTTATAGAAGAATTCATAAATTGGCATCACTGGTATGTAAGAAATGTGAAGCAGCCTCTGCTGCCATTGTTCCCTGACTGTGAACCTGCCACTGGCTGAAAGAGTTTGCTTAAGATATTAGACTCACAGCACAGTCCCAGTGTGATTACGAACTGACCCTCCCCTGTTCTGGGGACTCCTGAGGACTAAATATACAGCTTGATAAGTAGGAATTGTCATCTCTTTTGGTCATCTATTTCTACATCCTTTATTCTCCTGCCCCAGCACTGCAGCCTAAGTGGACAGGAGATACTGATTAAGTAACTCAAAGCAAATGATTGTAACCAAATGCTTTGCTGAGTGAACCCTCCAAGAGCTCCAGAATCATAAGTGAGCCAGAGCACTTGTCGTCAGGAACAGCATATTCATCCAACAGTGACCTGTCAAATTGACTTGTTAGCATGGCTTATACTCCTGCTTTTTCACTGCTAGAGAAGCACAGGGAACATCACATGTGCTTTTCAATATCTTACAAAGAGCATCAGAAGGAAAAAAGAATGCGTTATTCATACTTTCACCGAAGATTTGCGGAAGGGCTGGGAATTGAATCCAGATTGTCTGGTCGCTTATGCAAAGCCTTATGCACAAGACCAGGCCCTCTTTTGAAGCTTGACGTTCTGGTCTTTCTCTATTTGACAGTCCTTTCCCTTGTTCTCATTTGTCTTTTGGATCCACTGAGTTGTTCTTGTGAAGATATCAAAACTCACAGCACACAGGATTTTGCCAGATAGGTTTTTTAAAACCTGTGTTGCATATTTGTCATATCACACAGGTACGATGTAAATACATGCGTTGCTTTAGGAATAGATCAGTGAAACTGCCCATAGGAGACTCTGCTGTGGAAGAAGAGCAGCTTACTCACCAAGCAAGCCCAAAAGAAAGTTATTTATAAGATATTCCCAACGCATGTATTATACACCACTGTGGTACCATATGCTTTCCCTGCAGAATTAATATCTACATCATATCTCTTCTTCCTTGAACAAATACAGGCACATCATGGAGACTGGGAGGCAAACTCAATCTTTTTCTGGAAGAATTCGAGGGAAACTCAGTACTGTGACAATCATTTACAATAAAAATACCTTCTGAAAGAGTAAAGTCCTGAAATATTTTCAAAAAAATGCATAAAATTTAGATTAACCTGATTTTTTTATTGAATTTGCCCCATGAATTTGACCTCTTAGAAAGCGCTGTCCCCACATCTCAGGTACTCCATAATTTACTTTTTGTCTCACAGGGATATATTTGTCACAAAGTTTCCTAGATATGCACCCACCTTACACCCGACATGATTGTGGCGTGATTTGCTAAGACCTGAAGAGATTAAGACCACAGCCTAAAACTGGAATTTTTCCAGTGGATCCACTGGACAGTGACCTTGTACTTGTAAAGGGGCATAGGGATCATATCTTGAAGCAGAATAATACTCATTTCATGCAGAGCCAAAGACCATAATCCAGCCTGGGTAGAACAAATACCTGCATTTCTGTGGCCAGGTAGATGGGATGTCATTTTCCCATACTCTAATGGTAAAACAGCACTTGGCAAGTGAAGATACATGACTGTCCAGGTTTAGAGAGATATCAAGGCAGGTCTAAAGATTTCACTCTACCTGGACCTTACAAAAGGAGGCAGAAACAGCCCTTCATTTTCCCCATTTTGTTCAACATTGCTGGGGCTTAAAGACACTTTTTCTGCATTCACTGACTCCCCATAGGCACTCATATTTTAGTTATGGCAACACTTACAGCAGTCAAGAATCCACTTCAACTGAGCACTTCCAAGAATTAAGAGGAATCTGAGCAGCTGCGAGGGAGTCTATGGGACCAGGAAAGAGCCAAATCCCAGATTCATCTATGAGATTCCAGGGGGCAGGGATGTAGCTTGATTTATGGGGAGGCGCAAACTCTCCACAGGAGAATGCAGAAGGAAGAGCCTCAGGGGAATCTTTGATGAGAGAAAACAATCTAGACATAAATAAAGACTTCAACGGATTTGTCCCTTCATTATTTTGGAGCCTGATCCAAAGCTCTGTTAAGTCAATAGAAGAACTCCAGCTGGGGTTTAGGTGAAGAACTGAGGGTGCAATTTACACACAACTCATGTCACTCGGGAGCATTTCTGTATTGTAGGGAAATACGCTTGTTAAAGCACCGAGCTGACACTGAGAAGCATTCAGCTATTACAAGATATTCTTTCATTGAGTTACTTGTTACTGTCCAATAAAATAAAATATAGGAAACCCTTTAGTGTTTCATCAAATTCTTGTTCATTTCAAAGAGTACCAATATTCCTGTGTCTGGCTCACATATTAAAAAGTTCGCCTGCGTATTAAGTTCCATCTTTTTTTGTCATAGGCTTAGCTTCAGATCTTTCTGTGACTTTTACTAGGGGCTATTTTTGCAGGATTCAAGACTGTTTTGCCAGTATAACCTTCAATTTCTAATGAGTGTTATTTCAAAAGAGACTTTTACATTGGTAGGTAACAGAAAATAAAGTTACCTTGAAATTTCATAAGCGTTATTTACTCTGTATCCACTCAGAAATCCCATCATACATCCTGCTGTCTAAAATGCTAGAGGTTACAATCCCTTCCTATTTGGCATCCAGAAGTTAAAGAAACAATTATTTCACTTGGGGGAATCTTAGACTTTTCTTTTTCTACCGTTTGACTTTTCATTTGTACAGCCAGGTAAGATTATTACTATCACCAGTTTTAAGAGGTTTTAAAAAGATATTGTGTTTTTTCTTCTTTTTCAGTCAAACATTCTGCTTCCAATATTATGGTGATATAATCATATTTTAATCACAACATAAAGATGTCTCATTCACTTTTCACTTCCCATTTCTTCAAGGCCCAGTATAAATCCAATTACAATTTTTGCAAAGGCTTTCCTTGGGCATTAGCAGATTTTAGATAAGGAATAAAGCATGCCATAAATTCACATACATATGCATTGTGTGTGTGTTTGTCTATAAAAATCACTTGTAAACAATGTTAGGTTATTTGGTAAATGTACACTACTATAATGATATGTTCCTTTTAAAAATATATGTATATATGCATAGATGCTGCAATAGCCCATTCACAAGAAAAAGCTTTTTAAATCAATAACAGATATAAATCTGTGTCTGTGGTTCCAGCGACCCCAATACATTGAAATCATCCATATTTGTGGGGGTTTGTTGAATTATATTATAACAGACCTTCTGGGTTGTATTTTTTACATTTAGATATGTTATAATAATTGCCTTACAATACCTGGGAGACAATTGAAATGAAATGAGCACATGGAGTCCTGTGGTACAAAATATTCTCCCCTTGAACTGCAGGGATCCTTTAAGTGCTGTTTTACTGTTTATAAATACCTAAGCAGTTTTGTCAGTTTAAGGGGGTTTTTGATTTTATTTTAAATCATGAAAATTGAGAATCTTTGGGGTGGTTCTGAAAACGTGTTTGAAAAACTGATTAAAAAGCTGTTGCGAACAATAATACCCAGTATTTGCCAAATCATTTTGTGTTCCATAGCGCAAATTGAACCATTTTTATTTGCTTAAAAATAGAACAAAAATGTTGCAGCCCAAAGTTTCTTCTTCCTCCTTACATCACGAGTTAGCTATTAAATATATCGCTCACACACAAATGTAAACATCATCACGTGAACCTTTCCCTTTTAATCATGTTAAATTTTACTATTAATACTTGAATTTTCCTTACCCTGTGTGTGTGTATGCGTATGAGCGCATGCATGTGCCTCTGATCTGGCTTATACACTGTACTAAATTGTTCAGTAAATACACTGCAGCAGGATAAGGTCTAACTGGAAGAAAATTGTTGTGAGTTACAGGAAATTAAAAAATTCCTGCAATACCAACCCACTACTCAAAGTCAATCTGTGGTATCCCACAATCCACTCGGCTCTGAAGTCAAGCCAGAATGATTTTTGAAGAGTAATTTTAAGCCTTATAAAGGGTCACATCATGTATTAAAGCCATATTTGCTTCTGTGTTTTGTAAATTTTGAACTCATTACTAAACCTTTGTCTCTTACACTGTATGTCTGGCTCTGAACTCTCCTTCATCAATCTGATCCTCAAAACTCCCAGCAAAAAACATGCAACACATTTTGCATGTGAAAAAGTGGTAAAACATAAATAGTTACAATCTCAAGGTGCCAGCATTTAAGGAAGGCTCTAAGAAGCTTATCTTCTTTTCTTGTACTTAGGATAGGAAAAGCTTGAGCAATAGGTTGGCCAAAACTGATATTTTCTGACCACCTTTGGGAAGTGCTGAGTGCCCGCAACTCCTGTTGACTTCACAAGAGATTAAGAGAGCTCAGCACCTCCCGGTATCGGTCCCATGGATATATATCTATATCTATTCACATACACACACATACATGTAGAATGAACTGCTAACAAATAGTGGATCATCTACTCTTTTCCTTGGCCAAATTCTTTGTGAAAGGATCAGACCCAAGGTTAGAGGTAAAACCATATGCAATTTACTATAAGCAAAATGTGTCTATAAACAAAATACAATTGGGAATCTGGGAATCATTTATGCAGAGAGTGCTGGCAAAGTGCAGGCATATGTGTACAAAACAGTGCAGCACCTCTACAGATTTCAGCAGTTCCATTTCTGAAGTTGCTTAACTAAGCCTTTATCGTAACTTGGGACTGAGAAACAACACACTGTTAGTTAAAGACAAAGTTTTTACCCCCACTACACATTCAGAACTGGGATGGGACTGCATATCTTAAAACCCACACACAGATTGGGCTTTGCTTCTATTAAGCTGTCTTCTCCTCTAGGATACTATCATTGATCTGCTGTCACTCAAGGATGCCCGCAGTATTTCATTATGTGCCTACATCACATATTTACACTGTCTGGTCTAAATTCCTCCTGTTTTCTCTGAATACAGTCTTTTTTCTTTTTTTTTTCATTATAATAGTCCTGAATCAGCTAGAAGAATCTGGAACAATCTAAACAGGCTTCAAGGAAGATATCCAGGAAAGTGGTTGCAAAATTAAGATGAAATGCAGTTTGGGCAGGAACAGCAGCCCTCAGCAGCACACATGATGAGCCACTTGGGAAAACACCCCATCATGTGGCTTTCCTTCCCTCTGTCACATCGATGGCCCAGACAGGTCTGACATGAGAAGCTAGAGGATATACGTGCCTTGGCCCTGATTTCTGCCCTGTGGAGGATATGGTCAAAGCTGGCCAGGTAGCTAGCAGAGGAATACCCACTCCTGCAAGTCATGTAGGCTTTCTTAAGCTGCCAAAATGTGCTAGGGTAGCTACACAGGCAGCAGGCTGGGTCTGGATGAAGCTCTGAGGTCTGCTGATGCTCCAACACGTGTGCTCTAGGCCAGTAGACACGCACATGTAATTCCCATGCCTGTACTGCCATGTCTCTAGAGCTGCAAGCTCCAAAATAGACCCTGGAGACATGGTGCAGTGGAAACGCACTGGCAAAAGCAAGTGGGTAAAGACAAACAGGTCAGTAGAACAAGATGAGAGGACTGTTTCAATGTCCAGTAGGTCTCTGATATGGAAGAAGAAGACCCAATCACTGTATTTCAGCATTGGGAATTCAGCACTGTGTGAAGAGTTGGAGCAACAGTTACAATACCACCCTGGGACCTGTGGAGCCTTGAATCGATTCCTTTTTCTGCCATGGATGCTTTATGAGGCCCTCGATAGCTCATTTTATCTACATCTTCACTGAAGAGATGCCTCTACTTGTGGGAGAATGGCTTGGATGCTCAGTGGTGCTCAAGCTGCCGTGGATGACAGGGGTTAGGACTGAGCAATGCTATCTCAAGCCTTCTGACATGCTGGACAACTGAAGTTAGAAGTCCCATTACATTTAAGTGTTTGGAGTTAGTATGAAGACAAATATCTAATCCCTGTAACCCCTATTCAGCTTGCAGCAGTTTTGGGCTTAAATCAAGAGAGCAATGGGTTATTTAGACTACACAGTCTTCAATACTGCCAGATTCTGGCTCTCTCTACAGTCAATGGGAAGTAGCTTTGATGTTTATCCTAGCAAGTTGAATAGGAAGTTTAAACACAACCTCAGTTTCCCACCTGTAAAATGTGAACTACAGTACTCATTAGATCAAGTAGCACCCTATAGGTGTGGAGAGGTAAAATACTTTGAGAAAGATTATGGGATTATCTCACGCTGTTATGATGTGGCACTTTTTCATGCAGAAATCAGGAGAACTGAGACAAAACCAGAACTGGACAAAATTAAAGGATTATGAAGGCTTCAGAGGTATTCTGCTACAACTTGTGAGATACTAGCTTTGCTCCAAGACAAATGAGACCCAAACCCTTGTGTCTCGTATTACAAGACAAATAAGTAATATATGTGATTTCTATGAATCACTGGCCATCTGAGATGGGAAACAGTACAATATTAATAAGTTTCCACCTGAAGAAAGAAATAAATACAAGGCATCAGAGGTTAAAAAAAACCTGGCAAAATATGCACAAAACATACTACAGTCAACATTAGGAAAGAGATATAATATCTGGCCAAATATGCAGGGGAAAAAACTCTAGAAAATGAGAAGAAAATTGAAAGCTTATTTTTATTGCAAGGAAATTATACTGTGTAGAAAACAGTAGGTTGGTGTTATATACATAATACAATACTTGCAGGATTTAAATGTATTAATTGTTGATCTACATTTCTTAACATAGACATACACTCAAAAGATATTATATACTGTCTGTCTTTACCTGCACTTATCACAACAGTTCTGCTTCTAATGGAACACACAATCTTTTAAGTCCCAATAAGATGTAGGCTAAATGACATAAAACAGTGAACGCCACTCTGCCTATGCCATGATTATACATGTGGTTGTCATAAAATCATGTTGAGAAATTTCTCCAAAACTGTACATCTCACATTTGGGGGTTTGTTTTGAGATAACATGCATCAGAACCACAAAATGAAGGAAGAGGCGTACTTGGAAGTTCTGTGTGTCTAATTTAGAAATGTATTCAGCCAAAAGACGTCTCCTTGGAGGCTGATAGAGAAAGGTTCTGCAAATTTCCTCTGCATATACACATGCTGGGAAAGGCATTGCTCCAGTATGATCATTGTAACTCCTTGAGCACCCCATGCTAATTTGATGGCAGACCAGGTGACTCTACCCACATACAGGAATTAGGGTCTTTAGAGTAACTTTAAAACCTCAGCTTTAACAAATGCAGCATCCCGTTGAAGTTGATTGCTGGGAAGATTCTGAATATGTATTGAAGAAACAAATATTCAGACAGTTTAGATTAAAAATAAGGCAAACTTCAGCCTGCTACACACAGGGAAATGAATCTTCCATATCTTCCACAAATTGCACACTTGTTTCTGTACATATCCCCTTCTTCCTTTCCTTTCCTGAAAAAGAAGGGAAACCAAATGCGATAGAATATAATCATCATACTCTTCTTGTATATTATATAACATCTATAAGGGAGATAGCAATAGCTAACTCACAGGAGCAGTTTTAGGCTATTTTGTAGTAGCATTGGGTGCCACTACATTATGGAGATGGGCACTGCAGGAAACCCAAATTAAATTGATGGAAAGAAACGTTACTTATTGAAATATTTGCACAGCTGGCACAGAATGGATTTTCTGCAATGGATATAGGCTGCAAAGAGAAAAGCAAAACTTAACATGGTAAAAAATGGCAGTTTGTAACGGGACAGTGGCAGCTCTACCATAACTGTGGTTAGGATTGTTTCCATTATAAATCCAGGCTTCCACTTCCATTGCTACAAATCACAATAAAATATTTTCAGCTTCAAGTAAAGAGTATATGGCCCTTGGCCAGGAAATTGCTTGAGCAAATTTTAGGTCATATGTCGGACATCCAATATTTTTTTGAAAGCGAGACATAGCTTGTGCTATGTAGTAACACCTTCAATAGCTGCTGTAACATGTGGCTCATCCAGGAAACATACAAAAGGTTAATCAAAGATATATTCCTGCACTTAAGATAAAGTCTGAGATGTGAAAAGCACCTCAGTATACTTTTAAATTCCTCTTAAGACAAATTCAGATGTACAAGAGCGGTTAATATATAAATCTTTGAGATTTACAGCAAATGGGAAATTTGCCATGCTGATGAGATAAATGAAAACCAATTTTAGCAGAAATGTCGTTCTATAGATCAGTGCTATCACTGCAGTATGTGCCTATCTCTGGACTGAATGAGTGAGGACTATCTTTGGATAACTGTTTGAAAGAACATGAGAAAATGAGACACCTATCCTTAAAACAGTAGCTCCCTGTATGTGAACTACTCTACTGCATGCATTAGTAGCGACAGAAAGGCAGTTTGGGGGCTTTTTAGACAGTGTATGTAGAAACATTTGTCCTTCTTAATCAGATATCTGGTGGTAGAATATTGAATTATACTAATCAACAGCCCTAAGACAAGTGATTAAATGTACCTGGACACTGGGTCTGTTGTAGTAGCTTTAAGAGTGTCTGGTTCAAGGAAAAGGATTCTTGGACAAAATCCTCATTGAAGTTAATGAGAAGATCACCACTGAATCCATTCAGCAAAGCATTTACTACCTGCCAGTTTGGTTGAGTCTATGCTACATGGTTGTGCCCATACTTCACAGTCCGGAGTCACTCTTGTGCACTGTGTTTATCTGTGAACACAGAACACACTGTGGGCTATGCCATTTATTTTGGGGAAATTCATGCACAGAAACAGAGGGAGGTTCAGGAAAATCCAGTGGATGTTCGGGATCAGGACATCTGGGAGGCCGGCAGTGCACACAGCTCCAGAAAGCATGTCCAGGACACACAGTCCTGAAAAGCATTCGAGGTTTCCAATTTTTCATTCTACTTTGAGTGTGTTTCCTCTTTCTTATGAAACAAAACTGTAGAAAGGGCTAGATTTATAAAAATCCTATATCCGCCACATTTTAAGAACCTGTATGTTATAAATTTTCTTTAAAAGAATTCTTCTTTTTAACACGCCTGTGGGTCAATGTATAATTCAATGTGCTTTAAGCATAACGATGGAGAAGTATTCATAACCAAAGTTAAATTTTTCTTCACAGTGGAACATATGCATATCATCATGTTGAATGACGATGCATCTCTATACTGACTAACATATTTGTGGTACTGCTCCTCCAGGAATTTGATTCCTAGCAATATAAGATCAGGTTCATTTGATGTTTATATTGAATCTTGCCATTGGTTTTGCCATAATTGAGCTGCTTTTGATAATCTGTTAAACAATTTCTGGAAGCTATTCAAGTGCTAAAATATCTTTTTATTAAGCTAATGAAAATCACTAGCCTGATATAAAGAGAAGCAATTATGAAATCCACCTTGGAATAGCTTAACATCTTTCATTTCATCCTGGTAAAATCACAATGCAGCCATACTTTTAAATAGGAGCCATCCTTTTAAAGGGTTATGACTGAATGTTTTAAGTTAGCTGTAAATTTTCATAATACCTTAGGGAAGTCCCAAATGCAAACTGATACTTGACACAAAAGTACTAAGCCCCCAAAGAGTCATTAAAAGTTCCTTTAAAAAAATAGTAACCAAATTAATATATAACAAAATGATGACATCTCTATGTGAAATGTGAAGAGATATAAATATTCAATCTCCATTTCTGAAAAGTCATTAGAAAAATCCTCTGCTTTTGTCTTACTGGAGATAAAATAGTTCTGCTCTAGCGTGGAAGTCTGCACTAAGAGAGAAGTTTGACAACCAACAAAGAATACAATTCTTTCTCACTTGTCTTTTTAAAATAGCCATTTATAGTAACTTTATACTCAGTTTCATTGAAATCATGGGCTGCAGGTTTTGATGTTGAACCCTGCAAATTAGTTCAGCTAAAGATGAGATTGATCAAAATCCCCATTGACTTCATGAAGCCAGGAATTTAATCCCAGACTCAAGTATCACTAGAGCGAAAGATGTTAGGAACATATGCTGAAATCCAAATGCCAAAAGCAGTCCATACTCCACTTTTAATGATGCAAAGGTTACA
This sequence comes from Psittacus erithacus, assembly GCA_009867235.2. Classification (NCBI taxonomy): domain Eukaryota; kingdom Metazoa; phylum Chordata; class Aves; order Psittaciformes; family Psittacidae; genus Psittacus; species Psittacus erithacus. The sequence continues at coordinate 45,003 of WYDI02022705.1, read as the reverse complement.
CTTTTGACACACCAATCAGAGCATAACCTAAACTCCCGTCATCCAATTCCTTCATTCTTTTGGGTCCATGGAAATGACATAATCCAAGATTTGAAGCCAAATAAACTCACATACTCCGGCAACAATTCACACTAACCTCTATATTGCTTAAGTGTGGTAGCCATGTCCTTCTACTTTCTAATGGCTATTTATTTCTCTAAATACCTGATGTTAGAGAAAATAGAGACTTTCCTGAAAGAACAGAGGGTGGAAAAATGAATTAGCCCCTTGCAGAACAGATGTCTCCATAACAAAGTTGACGTTATGTATATCCTTGAGGTGTACTTTTTTGGTCACTTTCTCTACAGCTAGATTGTGAAGTTTGAGCATGCTCATGAGGCAAAGCTGGGACTTCCAGCCATCTGTACAACACTGTGCGTATTCCCCAGATTTGCTTGAGACCTAATTCACCATGATGATTATCTGGCCACTCTCTGAAAGCCGTAGCTAAAGCACATACATGTCAGCAAAGGCCTCCTTATTAATTTCAGCAGTAATTCAATCAGGTCCCAACTCTTTATGTTTTAAACCTCGATGGGCAGAGTTTTGTTCTGCCTTTACAAGAAGTGCATGACAGTACATGAAACTTAAAAATTTGAAGCCCTTTCCCCTACAGCCCCATGGCTCTCAGCTGCCCAAAACATAGACTGGTGTAAATCAGACCACCTTTGTGCACTATCTTCTAAGTTACTGTGGCTCTGCTACCATCTCCTGCCTGTCCTTAGTGGACTCTTTCACCTGCCCTGCCATGTCAACCATGACAGCATGCACAAGGAGTCTGCTTGTATACTAATAGAGCCAGAATAAATTCAGTTTTCAGAAGCTTTGCTTTATTGTTCAAGATACAGAGGCAGGAATAAAGATAGCAAAAAGTTTTGTCTTCTTTCACTAAAGTCTTTTTGTGAAAAAATAAATTAAATAAAACAAATTGGTTGTAACATCTTCCAAAATGACAGTTCAGGTGTTTATCTGTTTGAATCCATTTTTAATTGCAAAATTCCCTTCACTTTTATGGAAAAACAAGTGTTGAAATTCAGTATGAAAACCTCATGGGCATCAAGAATAACTGTGTACCATCTGGCCAAGGGAAATGCCTTTATCTATAAAGAGTTTGTTCTTTCAATCTCTCATAATTTCAGGAAAAAATACCCTCAGATTATCCTTCTATTTATACAGTTTTTAAACAATGATTTTGGATTGCTTGCTTTGGAGTTGCCAGCAAGCCAAGAAATCAGTCTTGTTCTTGAAGATCTCCCCACTGTTAGAAGGCAGCATGAGAGGGAAACTACTGTTGTGCGATGTGACACAACAAATGGGAAAATGAGGAGCAAGACTGGGAAATAAAAGGCAAAGGGTCAGAAGCTGGAGAGACAAAGGAGTGAAGGCAGAAGTAAGAAACAGGGAGAGCAAGATTGTTTCCTTTCCTGCCCTGGACTTCCACCTTTTGATGACCTGGTATGGTGTATCAAGGACTCCCCCAGCATGGAGGATAATGAAACTAGATAGGAGCCCAAAGCCAGAGAGTAAGTGGTAGTACAAAGCCTCCAGCAACAATTATGACTGACAACACATCGTTTTTAAACAGGTTTTGGATCTGGAGAGAAAGGGGATGTTCAATTTTTCAACAAGGCAAAATTCCATGGAGAGCACATACTGCTGGGGGCAGAAGGGGTGGAGAAGTTAAAGGGAAATCATTCAACCAAATCCAGCTTTCTGTCAAGAAAAGCCTTGTTGGAAAATATTCAATTAATCTTGTTTAGAGTATACTCTTAAACTTGAGACCATGCGCATTTGTTAAATCTTTGCATTCCCTTCTTCCTGTTTAATGTGAATCTTGAAGCCAAATTAAACCTGCATTCCTCTAAATTATATGTGCCCTTAGAGTAGGAAGAGTTGATTTTAACATGGAAGTTACAGCTGGAGAGGTACAGCCTGTAAATGGGTTACATCAGTTACATCAAGTATATTAACAGATTACATACATGCCTATATTTGAAAATGATCACAGAATAAAACTGTCATTGAATAAACCATAAGTAAATACAGAAATACTATTTTCCTTCTTACAGTTTTTTTTTAGCCTGTAAGCAATGGTTTTATTTGCACAGAAATACCTTGCACCTGTACATTTAGAGAGAACTAAGCAGCCAGACAATGCCTCTTCTGTTCCTGAATTTTAAATGCAAGCTCTCAGCGCAATAAGTTAGCTCAGGCTAATTTTGGTGGGGAGAAATCTGTATTTCACAGCTGGTGTGGTCACCTTCCAATTGACACTTCATAATGCTTCTCCCCTTACAGGCTTAAGTGGTCTCCTTACATGTGCATTGTCTAGGAACTTACCAGCTGGATCATTGCCACTTTGTCTGAAGGCTGCGAAGCAGAAAACATTAAGCTATTTTTACTTGCAGACTTTAGGAGAAAACCTCCTTGTGCAATAACTTTACAATACTAAAGCCAGGCATCATTCATCTATCCAGATCTCTGCACTGTTTGGACCTCCTCGCTGTCTAAGTGAAGGTCAAGGATCCCAGAAGTGCTCACCAAAGACATCAAGTGGTGCTCATCAGGATGGTTCTCTCTGTCTACTCTGCTCTTGTGAGACCTCACCTGGAGTCTCCAGCAAAGGCTGGAGCACCTTTGCTATGGAGACAGGTTGAGAGGGTTGGCATTGCTCAGCCTGAAGAAGAGAAGGCTCCAGATAGACCTTACAGCAGCTCAAGTACCTAAAGGTGCTACAGGAAACCTGGAGAGAAACTTGGGTACAAGAAACTCTGGACAAGGTCCTGTAGGGACAGGCCAAGGGGAATGGCTTTAACCTGCCAGAGGGGAGACTGAGATGAGCTCTTAAGCAGAAGCTCTTCCCTGTGAGGGTGCTGAGGCGCTGGCACAGGCTGCCCAGAGAAGCCGTGGCTGCCCCATCCCTGGCAGTGGTCAAGGCCAGATTGGACACAGGGGCTTGGAGCAAGCTGCTCTAGTGGAAGGTGTCCCTGCCTGTGGCATGGGGTTGGAACTGGATGAGCTTTAAGTTCCCTTCCAACCCAAACCATTCTAGGATGCAATGATCAAGAGATGTTGAAGATAACCAAGCCAGTTCCTTCCATATTATGAGAATCGGGATTGGATTTGGACATCAAGCACCAAGTTCAAAGCCCAGTTTTATTGAGGAGCATAAAAAAATGTTACTAATCCCAGTACCAATGACTTTGAGGGAGAAGAAACATCTCTTGGAAGCCAAGATCTTTTTTCAGCACAAATACAGAGATGCAAGCTGCAGAAATACCAGCATGGATTTACAGCCTCACAGCTGTGGGGATCCAAGTTGTTATTTGTGTTTGCATTGCAAGCGGGGTAAACTTCTACAAGACACAGGAAAGCTTTTATTTGGAGCTGACTGATTCAGTCATCTCAGGTAGAAGCAAACTGGCAGTTGTTTTGCATTCTCCACTGTCCACCTCTTCAGATTCACGGCATGACACAGAAATGCCAAAGTTTAAATTCTGTGCCAGCCTTCTCTTCCCCACTGCCTGTTATATCCACGCCAAGTCTTCCCCATGAGTCTCCCTTCAGTGGCATAGACTCAGTTGCTGAAATCTCATCTGAAATCTTGAAGGCTGAGCAGAACCCTCTTTGCCCACATAGACTGCAGGTCATATAGTGAGGAACATCTCACAGCCAGGTGTCCCTGCTTTGTAGCTGGTGGTTTGCTTCAGAGAGTTCTACCACGGCACTACAACAGGTACATTTCACAGCTTTCCATCAAGGAATTTCATCTAATGCAAAGCAGAATGTCTTGGCAATAGGCAAAACCCTTTCTGCAGAATATTTTATAGCACGCACACGGAAAGGCATCAAGAGAGTAAACACCAATTAGGGAAAAGGCTAAGAACACTGTTAACCCCTAAGGTTCCAAGTAATCATCACCAAAGTCTATTTATTCAACCGTGGAATTTGTGTACAACCACAGGGGATATAAAATGGAATTGAAATCTGAGAAAGGGCTAGATTATGACTCCAACATAACAAGGCAGAGCTACTTTGCTCATTCTAGCAAAGGCATTGGTGCCCTGTGGATCACACAGCATAGCAGCATTTCAGTGTGTAGTGCTACCAAATGTCTTGCTAGATTTCTCTTTGCCTTTTAAAATTAACTCTCAGTAAACTCTGTGTGCTGAACCAGCTCACAGAAAATGGCATGTCTTCAGAAATAAGGGCTGCCTGAAGAGAAGAAATGAACCCTGCAAATGTGGGCAACTGAGAACTCTCAGTAAATCTCTAATTCTTCATCACCAGTCAGAAAGCCCTGGGAGGATGCACAGATAGACATATTGAACAGGAGGGTAAAATGAGAAAGTGTACAGTCTCCACTCTCTCTGGCAGTACCAGCTGTGGTGATGGCATCTCACACTTGAGGAGACAAAACATCTTGTCTTTTAAGCAAAGTGAGCAAAGAGCATCAGTCTCTTGCTAGTGACCTCCTAGAGCCTCTGTACCTCAACTGATAAGACTTCAGAGTGCTAACATATGCCAGTTTAGCCCTGCCTGGCAAATGGGAGAGGGAACAGGGGATGCTGTGCAGGAAATGGAACACAAGTCTGATCCTCCATGTCCCCACCTTGGAGCACAGAGCACAACAGAAACCTATAGACACCTAAAATGAAGAATGCAACTTCGGGGAATGAAAATGAAGAATGCAGCAAGCTTCTAACATGCATCTTACAACACCACCAAGTTTTTCTTGCTCTTCCTCCACAAAAAGTGTAGACACTGAGAGCAGGGCTCCCACCAGAGCAGACTGCAGCTCCTAACCCACACAGAGCCTCAGATGTGAAACAGGAGCTTTTGCAGGACCCATTTTCACCCCTTCTCCGACCAATGCCCAGGACACAGGCAGGCCATGGAAAGAAGAGAGTTGTGGTGGGGCTGGTAGACCCCAGAGCTACAGTACAGCTACTGCACAGCAGGTTAGCTGCATGCTGTTTCCCCTGTCTCGCTCATCAGGGGTAGCAGGAAAGGACAAACACTATTAGTTTGGGGACAGCATTGTGCCAGCATCACTGCACAGCTCTCAGATCAGGTATCTGCCAGCTCTGAGCTCTGCCAGAGGACACCGACTGTCTGTAAACAACCCAGAGCTGTAAACAAGTGCAAGCATTTGCATAGCATCAAAACACGGACACTCTTGACTCTTGTTGATTTTGTTTTTGCACTGTTGCATTACTCATTTTAAGCTTCTGAATTTTTTAATGGATACTGTTGATTCAAAAGTTTGCATATCTCCTGTTCCTGTTAACCTGGTGACGTCTACACTTTTCCAGTCTTTGTTCCAGTCTATTATGTTCCGTTAGAATAAAGTTTCCTATAAAAATCTGAAAACAAAAATTCCATGAAAGCACACTTCCTAACCATGGAAAAATGATGTGTAGAAACTCTACAGTAATATTCCCTGGAAATTTTGGGGTTTGGACTTACCTATGCAATATTACAAAACATTAAATAACACAAGTTCAATCTGAATACAGTTTTTCTCCAAAATCACTAACGTGAATTTCTGTCCATACAATATCTCCTTATGCAATGTTTTATGACCTATTTCCTGAAAATACATTGGGATACCAATATGCATTCCATTAATAATTTTGCCATGAAGGTTCTTTTATTTTCAAGAAATACACCTATTCCTAGTTTATTTTTCTTTTCAAAATCAGTAACAGGAACGCAAGTTTAACCCAACCTTATTGAAAACAATACGTATATGCATATAAGTTGAGCCACAAACACCTAAGTTCATTGACTACTATAGAGACTTACCAGGATTCCATGTGATCTGGAGAGAGACAGAGACAAGGTGAACTATCCAAATAGTGTTGTGGGCTGTGAAATGTTAACCAGTGACATCATTGCTAACAGCTGAGGACTGCTGTTACCAGAATCAGCTGCTTCGAAATTGGTGTGCTTAAAAAGCCGGTTTACAGGCTGCCCCATAGCTTTTGGGGAAGGTGGATGGGGAAAACAAATAAGAAGTTTTATAGTGCTTCAGCTGCCTTTGATCCAGTGGTTTAGGGTGTGTTTGCTGAAGAAATCAATTTCTTTTGATTTAAAACAAAAAGTAGGGTTAAACTCATGCCTAATGTAACTCTTATGGAGTTACACCAGCGATTAATATTTTAGGGCAGTGGCACAAGCTATTTTAGGCGCTGTGCTTTCTTTCAAGCACCTTTGAATGTATATATGAAATCAAGAGTACCATAAACTAAACAATATTAGGAGTTGTAAATACAGTCTGTGAAAACAGCATAAGACTCTAGTAACACAAAAAAGGTGTTTTAGTCAGGAATGAATCTCGTAGAGTTCAGGACAGAAAGATGTCACCATCACTGAGAAGGTCTTTTTCATAAGGATAACAGGAAAAAAATTAGAAAAGGCACAGATGATGGGATGCCATTTTTATGACTCTGGAAAACATCCAGAACCTAAGCTAAGGAATATATTGAGCTTTCTTTTCTACATAGGTGGATCCCTGTGAAGTGCAACCTATACCCCTGCTGCTTTGTGTGCAAAGGATTTCCAAGGGGACTCTTTGGAAAGAGCATGAGATTATTTTCTGGACTGGAAGCAGATTTCCAGTTTGAGAAGTGTCTAAATGAAACATGGGGGAATCACTCCTAAACTGGATACTCTCCTGATATTAAGGAAATACCTTTTAAACCATTCACCTTTCGTCTAGTACTAATCTTTTACCCCTCCAATACTAATCTTTTACTCAGGCAAGCATGCCTTAGAGACTATCACTTTTTTTACAAAGTATTTTATTGTATTTCCTTGAGGTTTAATAGGTGAAGCTGCTATAGGTTGTGTGATGCTGTGCACCTGAAGGATATTGTAAACTCAAATCCCATCTTTTCTTATCTCCCTACTGCATCAAATTAGACAACCGAAGAGACTCCTTTTTCCGTAAGTATTAAAAATAGGATGTTTGGTGTTCTGACAGTATAACTTTTTAGAAATGCAATTTTGTAAAGTGCATATAATTAGAAACAGCAGCATTCTTTTGGAAGAGAAATAGGTCTGGGTAGAGTTCTTTAGAAAACTCAATCTGTATTCACCAGCAATTCCAAAGAATTTTTTCCATCTAGCAACTTTTCCAAGCAATAAATCATCATTACTTTATATTACTTTACATAAAGAGATAACTTATACTCTGGCTGATCGACAACTTTCTTATTCAGCCTTTGACATCAATTATCTATTATCTATTCTTCTGTCAATATCTGCTCTCTAAATCTCATGCAAAAGAATTACACCTTTAGAGAGGAAAAAGCGCCTTTACTAACTATCCAACATTTGAATGACTACATTTATTCAGTGTTCAATAAGACTGGGCAAATAATTTAATCAGCACAAAACCACCCAAAATTCGTTCAAGTTAATGATTTTTTTCAAGTCAAAACTTGAACATCTTCACTATACCCTTGGGAAACAAAGGTCCCTGGGCAGGGACGTCTGCAGCATGCATCTCCCCCTCAGGGTGCTTTGCAGGGGAAGGAAATCACAAGGATATGGTCCTGTGCCTTGCAAATGCCCAGCTGCTCTTGCAGCCCCTTGGAAACATGGCCAGCTGAATAAACAGGCTTGAGGCTACTATAATTTAGGCCAATAGCTTGTGTAGTATTATGTTTGCAAAGAATCACGCATTTTGGCCTGAAGTCATTCCAGAGAAGAAAAGCTCCAAAGCATTCAAGCCCTCATGGGCACTGGATGGGTTGGGGAAGAGGAAGATGAGCATGTCCTGTCCACTGCCATGGCTGCACATGGCTTCTGCACACACAGCCTGAAAACCTGGGGCACGATCAATAGCCAGGGATGTGCTGGGAGACCTCCAAGCCTCAATGGGTTTAGGCCAACTCTCAAATGCTCTCCTTGTGCTGGTTAGCCTGGCCTGGACCAGAGGTTTAGTCTGTTCTTTGCTCTGGGCTTGCATGGACTGTTAGAAATGACAATAAGACAGCCCAAACTGAGTTACCATACAGTGGGATTGCATGGAACTATTTATACATGGGTTTCAATTTCTAGAAGTGGATATGGTTCAACAAAATAATTGAGGAAAACCACTCCACTAATGGAAAAGCACTGGTACTAATAAGGCAATTGCGGGATGGGCTGAAGTAACACAATGGGAGCAGTTCAGGTCTATTGAGCATATAATGTGTATTTAAGAGGAACCAACTAATTGCATCTCTTCCTAATCTTCCAAAGAGCTTTCTAGTGTTTGGAACATTAATATTGTTGCTCAGTGGAAGAGGACACACGTTTAAGGGGGAGCTGAGGCTTATGCTTAACTCAAATTTCTAACATCTTTTTTTCTGACAGACTTTTCTTTAAAATAATGAGGTTTTTTGGTTGAAAAATTAAAGTTCTATCGATATCTGTATTCCACATTCCTTAAGCATCCACAGACCTGGCTGAGATGCTTTGGGTGCTCTACATCAGGTTTATTTTTGTCAGGGAAACAAAAAAACTGCCAGCAAATTCTCAGTTAAAGCAGCCACCATTCTTCATGGCTTTTGCTTTAGGCTGACGCTAGCTCAGGTCAGAGTGTCCCAGCTTTGTCATTGTGTGTTTTAAAGCATAACTCAATCATCATTTTCTGTAGTGTCATTGTTTCCGCTTAATTTTCCAGCATTGTTATTTGAGCACAGTGACGTGTTTCCATAAATCTGGAAGCACAGAAACTGGCAACTTGGATTTTGCACATATGCCTTTTAAAATAAAAGGTGAAAGTAATCAAAAGCCCAAGGCACACATCACTGCAAATACTGAAGGAAGATGCATTAGGGCTACTTGTCAGCCATTTAAGGAAGGGTAATGGTAATTTGCAGCAAGACAGATCTGTCCTTTAAAGTTATTTTGGTTCTCATCAGGAGTGAGACCAAATGTCTGTCCTGCAGACTGAGCTCCATTTTGCACTCTGGTGACACTGTCCTTCATGCAGCAGAAGAATGTGCTTCTGAGATGCTTTTCTACTGTGACAAGCTGTGACCACTGCCTCCATCCAAAAAGCTGCCAAGGTGGAAAATGGCAGGAACAAGTTCTCCTGGACACTGGAGCATTTGTTACATACCCCATCTGCAGTGGCTGGGGGCACCAAGCAGCATGCTCCACATCCTCCCGCCACTCCAGGCAAATGCTTGTCTTCGCCCAATTTTGGATGTCTTTCTGTGTGAACCTGGTGTAATCTTTGCATTTCTCAAGATACTAGTGAAGATGGCATTAATGATAATAAAGGACCATTTGGATTTCATTCCCCGTAGTATGGATGTACATCTACTATCGACTCTCATTTCAGAAGGGGCATAGCAAGTTTTCACTGCTGACCAGGTTCACATTCAGACCATATATTAACCGGTGTCTTAAACTGGTCTGTTCTTTGTGCATTATAAATATTTATATGAAGAGAAAGTACAAAGTACAAAGTTTTCTAGGAAAGAACTCTTTTTTCTTATTTTACATCATCTGAGCTGGTGCCCTGGTCACTGAGTCCTTCAGGTGTTAATGAGTAAAAATATTACTGCATTATAGCTAAAACTCAAATAGAATTGTAGCAAGTATTTCCCAACACAACACTTGCCAGAATTCTGGAAAGACCTTCCCTCCCCTCCAGCCCTTATAATATCCTGACTTTGAGACAGGAAACCCCGTTAATTGCTGTGAAAATACCCAGGTTCTGGCTCCTGTATCTCCCATGGCATGTTACACCTAAATTTTATGTTGCTGTCAAACATTCTGTGGTTTTCTGCAGACAGTTGTTCTGCAGCTTTGGGGAATTTTTAATATAGATTTTTTACTAAATTTAATACAGAATATTTGCTAATAATGCAACATCATAATCTCTGGCTAATTTGTTTGATAGAATGTTCAGTTTAGTTTGCACAATTCAAGCATTTACAAGCCACAATATGTTTATTATCTTTAATCGTCACAGCTCAAAATAGAAGAGCCAGTGCTGGACTGCTTTTTATTCCTCGTGTATGATTCAGTTAAAAGCTGAGATTCTGAATGACAATTAGCAGGGGTATGAATTTCACTGCAAATGCAGTCACAAAATACAGACACAAACTTATGCACCTCTGCATCCTATCTTAGCGGTTTGCTTCTTCAAAACTCCTGGTTACCATGAACTGAAGAGCCCACCCTTGAGACTGAACCATGTCCTGTTTTCACAACAGCAGCCAGATCCCGAGGTGAATCGCGGGGACTTAAAGCTCTTTCAGAAAATTAAAAACCCTGTCAATCCTAATATTTGTTACCAGCTCAGAAACAGCACTCTGTGAGATGCTTTTCAGCACTTTTAGCTCCGAGTCCTTCCAGGAAGGTTTGTGTTCCACAAAGACACTCTCTAAATGGAAAGAATTCCCCACAAAGCAAGCCGGTTTGTGGTTTGACGGGTGATGGCTTCATTTCTGTCATGTCTTTTCTTCTAAATATCAGCCTGATCGTAAGGTCCAAGTCAAGAAAAGGCAAAAATAATCTCAGCTGCTGGGAATAAGATTAGTGGTTGTTTACCTGTGAGTATTCTTCTAATGGGTAGCAGGAATGAAAAGCCTCATTGTTCAAAGGCAAATAAATAAAAACCCATATGCTGTAGACATTGAAAGAGTATATGTATCTATACACTATACAGAACCCTGCCATTAGCTAATAATAGCATTAACAGTTCAGAAGTAGAAAAAAAAGAAGTCTCTAATACTTAGTCTTAGCAGCTGATAATGTAAAATAGGGTGGCATTTGGAAGCATAGGATGATGCCAGTCCCTGGGGAGAGAAAGGTGTTAACTTCTAATAGCTTTTCAGTAATAGCCAAGCATCTGCAGTCCACCATAAAAAAGGGTTTTTAAAAATTAATAGAGCTGAATGTGCTTCACACTGAGGAGAATGCCAGATTAATAAGCGCATTAAGGACCGCTTTGGATTGGAAATAATTATGGAAGATGACAAGGAGCAGAGGTGGCATTGGTGGTGCTTTCAGGAATGCATTTTAAAAAGCAGTTTAAAGAGCCTTCAGATGTTGGTATTATCCTGCGTGACCAAATTAAGAGCAAATGAGAAAAGTTTATCTGGCATTTTGGAGTATTGAAAGAGCTTAGTGTTATAAATTATACAGTATGAGGATAGGCAGTGGTGAGTAAATTCATGTTAAACATTATTGGCAGTTTAAATAGCAACTGCTTTATAAAGCACTAACTAGTTTAATTTGGAAGTAAAAGTATATTCACTCCCCTTCCAAAAAAGCATGTTTGACTTATTTATTTGCCAGCACAATCATTAGACATTTTCTCAGTGATGGATCAGTGTATATTGTTCCCAATAGGCTGTTGCAAATGTAGAATAATAGAGATGGGTTATAGGTTTAGAATTGATTTAGAGCCTTACTGGTGAAAAAATTGAAAGCCACAATGACATCTTCATCTTTATCTGCAGGCTAGGCTGTACTCATTCAAGACTATTTCAAAATGGCTCTAGTGTTTATCAATATTTAATAGTCTTGTTTCAGCTCCTTTCTTACTACTTGCTCTTTCAGCCTTTACAGGACAGGTATCTTCACACCACGTTTCTTGATGTTATTGATACAAACCAAATCAGGCTTGGTTTCTTGATGATAATACAAGCCAAGGCTTCCAAGTTTTAATACCTTTATGGTTCTCTGACACAGCAAGGCCTTTTGTGCATACTTTAGAGTTCTTGCAATCCTATCTGATGATGGTTAGTGCAAAGACCACCATCCACAAACTGCACAAGGCAGAACCCGGTGCTTCTATAGCAAACAAAGCAACAACGAAGTGCTATTTCATATTTGCATAATGATCAGTTTTCCTGAACACAAAAATATTAATGAAAAAAATAAAAGCTTTTACATGAAGACCAAAGCTTGTGCAGATTTCCAAACTATCTTTAAGACTCCTTCCTCCGAACGTGAGTTGCTTTTCAATTTACCTGATTAAGTATTTGCAAGAAGCTACAAAAAAGAATGCCATTAATATCCAATTTTCTAATAATTGCTTGTGGAAAAAGAAAACCAATGTTGAGATATGGTCTAGGTGAGTGATACTCGTAAAGAGGCAAACCCCACAATTATAGCAGCATCTTCCATTAAACAGTTCTAAGTATCATATATGCAACATGCTGGAGACTCATTATTTCAAATCCAACTTCTCAAAGATTTATTTTTCTTTTGAAACAATTTCTGACAGCTTTTGATCTTCTAAACTGAAAAAAAATCAAAGAAATCTGTTTCTCTGGCATATTAATAGCAAAGGAATTTCTGGATGCTGCAAAGTAGGAACTGAATATAATAGCATCTCAGTTTTATTCATCTTCAAAGAAAACCAAATATATTTTTGAGGCTAAAAAATAGGATACCCTACAGATTTTGAAGGGATGGGATAAACCTCTTTTCACAAGGAAAGATGACAAGAAATTCATCTTGAAGGACGTTCACTATGCCTCTGTCCATTTAATACATTTACAAGCCAGCTGCCATGAGTTAATCTGGCTTTTACATCTGAAGCAAAATTATTTAATAATTTGGGACTCACATGCTTGAGAGATTTTTTTCTCTTCCCAAATTCTTTGGATATTGGAAATCAACCTGCCAACAGACATGGCTCCAGTGTACACTTGTGCCTAAAATTTATGCCAGGGGTTCAATTAAAAATCCTTTTGTAAAAGTTACATATAGGAATATAAAAATCTTTCATTCATGGCTGACTTTGTAGGTGGAAAAATGAAATCCTTAATAGCAGCTGATTAGGCAGTTAGCAGGGTGCATGTGTTGCTTATGCACATATATGCCTATATTACTACAATAAAACTAATACACAGTCAAACCCATAAGAAATAAATACTTTAAAACCCACATTTTACAAAGACTCATAAAATTTGCAGAGTTTTTCTCTGCAAACGGCTGACTGGACAAAATATTATCTTTCCTTAATACCATTCTTCTAGCTGAGTAGGTCCAAAACATTCATCACATAGTCATGAGCTTAGCTATGGCTGCCACAGGGCGTTGCAATCCTGTGAGTATTGTGTTACTTACAGTGCCAAGCTTGTCAAGAAGAGGTCAAAGTGATACCTCAAAGAAGCTGCTGGCCATTAAGAATCAGTAGGGTATGCTAATTTACAGAGATAAATTATACCCCCAAAAAAGGTCATTTAGACTGTAGACAGCAAAGTTAGACAATGCAGTGAAATTACAAGCTGTGATAGGGCTGAAAAACTCTTGCTATGGAAACTGCTTGATTACACATTCTAGGTAGTGTATTGAAAATCATAACATATGCATGTCATTAGCATCCAAAAAAAGAACCAAATAAGCAATTATGCACTTTAATGTACATAAAGCAAATTGTAAAACCTGCAGCCACTCTGATAGTCCTGAGGATTTCATGTGTATTAGCCAACTGAATGACATATCTTCCTATGTTTAGTAAAGGCAATTAATGGATGGCATAAATACTGTTTTTCAAAACACCTTTGCTTTGTATGTAAAAAGGAAAGGGTGATAGTTATGATTTTATCTTAAAAAACAGAAAATACGCCAAATCTTAGCTTAGCTAGCATGAATTGCTGTTGTTTAGTTATCTGTGGCAAATTATGCCAGGTGAGATTCAAAGGATTCCAAAGACGGCACTGCCTCTGCATGATTAAGTTTGAAGTCACAGTAGAGGTTATTACAGTAAAATGATGACATTTGAAAGGCCATGTTTTAAGGAAACATAAAGGGAAACAGACATTTAAAAAACATTTTTAGAGGAAAAAGAAAAAAGAAAACAAGTGATTTGTCTCTATGTAAAATAGATCCCAAATTCACACAAACTGTTACCTGTTACATATTCTCAAGTCTTATTTTTCCCCAGAAAGTCTCTTTCTAATCATCAATTTTACAAAAATCCCACATTATCTTATGGCAGCCGCCTATACTCCACTATAACCATTAAATCAATCATTTCTACATGAGCAGTTCTGACACATCTGCTGGGTTGTATTGTAGAGAGAAATATTACTTCTTATAAACTATGAAGCACATAAATATGGGATGGTATAAGAACATTGCTACCTTCAATCCAAAGATCTGAGGCACTGAAATTTTTATTGGGAATTAAAACAAGATTTTAAGGATTCATGTGAGAATATATATAAGCAATGACTGTTGGAAATAACTCTAAATTTCCATGAATCAACCAACATGATTCAAGTAAGGAGAAACTTGAGTGTCAAGTCTTGACCCAAATGCAGATGTTTTGGTGTATTCCAAGGATTCACAGCTTTTGTCAGGCATCTGCAGAAGATAGATAGGTTTAAATTCTTGTCTGAGTTTAGAATTGGGATTTCTGTTTGGAGCTTCCTCCGACTTCACCACAAATTATCTCTCTATGTAAGATGGGTTACAAGCATCACTAAATAAATTAGTTCCTTGAAAGTTCATGGAGTTCTAAAGCTATACAATGCCTCCCAAAACTTGGCTTAAAAAGAAGAAATAGATATAGAAAAGTGAGATCTAGTCTGCCAAGAGTCCGAATATGGTCTTCAACAAGATTTTTGGTCGATTCCTCAGCAACAAGCTATTTACTTAAAGGTCTTCGTTTTCTAACTCTCCGGGAAGATCTATTCTCTGTACTGACGCAATTTATTAACTGGAATGCTGTGATTAGACGAATGTGACAGTGAAGACCCCCTACAAATCAACAAGGCTTTAAAAATGCAGCAACTGTTTATGAAGTCTAGGATGTCACTATGTGATGTCTGCTCTTCATAAAAAGCCAGGAAAGTTAGATATTTACAGACTATTATAGCTCAGCTCTTATTGGGAAAAACTGGTGAATAACCTGCTTTGAAATGGAATAAATCAGCAGCTGTATACATGTAACCTGATGGTGAACCAGCAAAATATTGCAAAATATAGAAACTTTGTCAACATTATTTCATACAATTATTTGTAAATGTTGTTATGGAGAACCTAGTTTACTTGACTCTAACTTGAACTTAATTTACTTGTAAATTCTTTGGAGCAGCACTGTCCGCTCCTCTGTCTTTAAATAAGGCCTAACATGATTTTTATTTGGTTTGCAGTCATAACCACAGTGTTAATAAAAATAGCAAATTTCAAAACTTCTATAATAATCTCTTATAAAAGTATTAGCAGGGATGGCACCAGACTCAAGCTATATAACCCAATAAGAAATAAGCATCTCTATATTTCCAGTTTGTTTGAATATAAAGTGTTTATTCAAGCGCCTTCTTAACATAAAGGGAAATGAGGTAGTAATAGTTTTTGTTAAATTCTAAGTAATTGGCCAAAAAATTTGATTGTTGTAGTCCAGATCTATTGTTCAGAATAAGAGAGGTTGAAAATGAGTGACCCAACCTTTCAAGTTACAACATGCTTAGACATTTGCATCAAAAGAAAACAAAGAGGTGCTCTTTGCAAATATTTCAGATTAGGAACTGTATGCTATAAAGAAACTCCAGGGTTTTTAAGTCTACTTGAGAAGGTTTTTGATTTGTAAAACCACTGTTCATACTGTGTGGTTTTGGCTGGGGTAGAGTTTATTTTCTTTAGAGTAGCTGGTATGAGATGATGTTCTGGATTTGTGCTGAAAACAGTGTTGGTAACACAAGGAAGGCTTTATTAGTGCTGAGCTGCACTTACACAGAACCAAGGCCTTTTCTGCTCCTCACCTCACTGCACCAGTGCAGAGGCTGGGGGTGCACAGGGAATTGGGAGGGGACACAGCCAGGACAGCTGATCACAGCTGACCCAAGGGATGTTCCATACAATACAACATCATACTCAGAATATAAAGCTGGGGAAAGTTGCCTGGGGGATGTTACTCAGGAGCTGGCTGGGCATCCACTGGTTAGCAGTAGCAATTGTTTTCCATTTGCATCAGTCGTCTTTCTTGAGGTGTTATTTCTTTTAAATTGTTCTTATCTCAACCTATGAATTTTCTCACTTTTACCCTTCGAATTCTCTTTCTCCCCCATCTTGCTGGGTGAAGTAAGTGAGAGGCTGTGTGGTACTTAGTTTTTGTCTGGGGTTAAACCCCAACAATAACTCTGAAAACCCGTATGCTGCCTAAAATATGTTGAGACAAACCATCGACTGCATTCTCTTTTACAATCATATGGAAGGAACTAGACAAAAGAAAGAGAGAAAGATAATGAAGTTATGCATGTGACTATTTCATCTCTTCAAATTTATACTTGTATAACAATAGTACCCATGTGTAGGCTATGAAAAAGTTCATGAGCTGAATAAACTTAAGCTTAGAGTTTAAAATCTACAGTACTAAAAGTTGTGACTTAATATTCCACCTAAGCACTCTGCATGGTTTTGCTTCATATATGAATATAAAATAGTATTTATAGTGACATTGAAAAAAATAAGCAGCTTTTCACCCTCGTTTTTTGCAAGAGTGGTTTCCACAAGGAATGTGCATAACTGCCCGAAGGGAGGTATAAAAGTGTTTGAGAATCGTGTCTGTTTCCTTCAGTTTTCAACTGGCATCTGTCTACAGTAAAATTGACAGCTCCATCTGAAAGACCTACCCTGAACTGGAAAATTATCTGGGTTTAATAGAGTTCTTTTGAATTTTGTGAAATTACTGTGGGGTAAATAGCTGCCACTTAAAAAACCTCTTATGGAATCTCGCTAAACATGAACTAAAGAGAGACAGTTTCTGGCAAAATTAAACATCTTCCACCTTTGGGCCAACATTCCTGTCCAAATCGGATACACCAGCGTGTTAAATGAATACAAATGTCCATTGACAGATGGACTGAAATAAGGAGGAACTTTGCTGTATCTTTAGGGATGAGAATAATGTTATAAGTTGGCCAAGAAGTAATTAGGGATAGGACCATATTTCCAACAGCAGCAAAGAAAATGAAGTGCAATTTTGTGCGCACATCTGTGTGTTTATGCACACTTGTGTGCTCTAGACAGGGAGGCTGAGTTAAAAACATACCCAAAAGGGGACGATGCCAGAAGCAATCACAACTTCTCCTGACTCTGAGTCCCTCCTCTAGCTCCCCAGCAGTCTGACCCAGCACTGAGATCCCAAAACTTCTCTTAGCCCCCAATCCAATGTTCTTTAATTCTCCTGCCCTCCAAGCCCTAAAGCACCCCATTTTAGAATGGTGTCCTTTCTTCTCACTAATACACTTTTTACCACAATCTCCTTAAATGCATAAAACCTGAACTTCTTCCTAAATTGACACTACCCTAACCAGAAAAGTATTAAGCAAAGTTCTGAAGGTAAGAAAGAAAAACATATCCAGGAACAGGCACATGGTTCTAGGCAGATGACAGGAGAAATTATAATGTATTTAAACCCAATCAGCATCTTCTCTTTGCTGTGATTCTTGGTTATATCATGAGTCACAACAGTCATACTATAAGACCAGCCAATGGAAATGAAATCTCTGGATGAATGCCTTGCCCACAGAAAGATGAGAAGCAGATTTAGTACTGTGGATGCAGTATGGGAAGCAGCCACATAGGATGCACATAAGTATTCCTTTGTTACCACCAGGAAAATCTTCAGTCAGGTCTCCATCAGCTCCCTGCTGATGGAAAAGCTGTCAGGAATTTGCAGAGAGGAAAGGAGCGTGGTCTTGAGATGGAAACATGAGAGGGATTGGTCGGTTAGTACCAGCAGAGATGTCCTCCACCTTTTTTCCATTCTTCACTACCCCTGCTCCTTCAGTCCTTCTAAACAAGAAAGCCTTACAATTAGATCCAAAAGGATATACGTAAAACCACAGTGATTCCACATGAATAACAAGAATCTATGGTCCATGGCTTTTCATCTGTGGTGCCTAAGAGTCAAAGGGACTACTGCCAAGGGGTTTGAGAGAGGTAAGAAATACACTTTCCATAGAGACAACTCAGTATGGAACAGTTCAAAAGACTCCGTATCTAAAGAAACCCTATGGCACTGGCAAGCTCCTTAGCTACCCAGAAGTATTTGCCTCAAAGTTTCCAAATATTTCCAAAAGCCGCATCAAATTCTCAGCTGGGTGAGGAGCCAAGCAAAGCAAGGACAGATGCAAGTGCATTAGCAGCTTCCTGCTTCTGTCGCTGTCCTTTCATTTCCAGGCTCAGATGCATATGGAGCATCTGGGTGCTTACAATGCTTAAATTCTATTAACTTGGGCCATTTGTACTCTTTTCAGGCTGGCATCGGTGCGGCATGGGGAAGAACTGGATATTCCCTCTGAGCCAATGTTGCATTGGCCACTGAATAATAATATTTTACAATAGTATTACCAGTTTTCCAGCAGTCATATGTTTCCTCTTCCAGACTGGCTGCTGTTCCAGGCATGGCAGTGAGTCCGTAACTTCCAGGCATGGCCGTGAGTCTGTAAGTTTAGTCCTAAAGTGTGAAATCTGAGGTCAAACACAATTGCAAGGCAAAAAAAATGCTTTGGCATCATACAACAATGATAAATTGCCAGTGCATACTGAATATAGATAGACAGGTGATGTCTGTATAACTCACTCTTCCAGGAGGAAATTAAAAGCAAACCCGTAGCAGACCTGGAAAAGTGACAGGGTAGACACAGCCTAAGTTCAGGTGAAACTAATTCAGATTAGGTTGTTAATGATTTTGTGTCTCCTGTTACAAAGTCTTCCTATAATCTGATGATCACCTTTACTAGCTTGAATTATTTCAAAGCGAAAAGAGCATTAAGTCAGTGAACTGAGAGTGAAAAAGAAAAGTATCTATTGGCTACTTAAGTGAATGCTGTAATCTTTAAAGTGTCTTCTCATTTGAGTAACTACATCGCTGAAGCCAGAAAACTTTGCTTTGTCACAGAAGACTTGTGTGTACCTGCAAGGGAAAAAAGACTGTCAGCACAACTGAATGGAAAGTCAGACAAGAAACCTGATTTAATACCTCTTTCAGACAACGCCACTCTCACTGGATTCAGAAAATAGATCAAGATGCTCAATGTAAGCTTCTACCTTGCAATGAGGCAAGGCTACTGTTGTGATTGCTGTCACCAACATGCCTGTATGTGAGATAAGCATTTCCAAGTGAGGTGCTGGAAGATGTTTTGCTCTGTTGCTGCTTACCAAGCTGGCAGTGGTCAGAGCATATGTCAGTGCACTCGAAATTACAAGGAAATTATGTGAAGTGTGGAAAGTGCATCAAGGTTTACATAGATGGTACACATTCTATGACAGGAAGTTTGACTTCGCCAAAGGAGCTTGAAATGACCAATGGAAACATCACAATAGTGACTTGAAGTCTGTGGCAGCCCACATGAGAAGCATTCTGGATGATTTTATCACAGCTTTACCAGTAGAATCATGTCTATTTTCAGATCTATGTAATGAAATGATTGGCAAATATGTGAGTAATGGCTGTCAAGAGCAAAGTACTTACTTAGTGCTTTGAAGTCCAAAAGTTTCTTTAATAATGATCCATTTGAACATCATCTTGAAATCTAAGCATGGCTTTGCCGGATTGTTTTCTCTCTGGTTGTTTTCATGACTAAATGATTTCAGCCTACATTTGCAAGTAAAGAGACTAATGGCTTTGAATATGCATGCTAAAACTGAGATCTCATTAAAAAAACCATTTCTGAATGTAAATAAGAGTTGCCCTTCATCATTTTTTGGCTCATATTGATGTAAGAAGCAAGGCAGAGGAACACTTCTTAGTGTTCAAATGTAATTTTCCCTAATACTTCCTTGAAGTGAGCAAAGCAAGTGATTAGATAAGAAATGGCAGTGCTGCTCTGGTTACAACCTTGGTGCTATGAAGAAACAGCAAACTACTTGAGTTAACCAGCAAAGATGACCTGGTGTCTGAATTCAAGCAAGATGTCCTACCTGATTACAGTGAAAAAGGAAGAAAGAGAACCCCGTCTAGAAGAGAACACATTATATTCTTGATGCCATTCACAGCTATAGACTTTTCTGAAGTTGGTTTTCTGTGTAGTGTTACTGAAAATATACTGTCATTATAAAACAGACGTAAAAAGAGAACTCTGTTTAAAACTGCCATCCTTCCTACCAAATTTTCACTTCACTCTGCCAGAAAGCAACCTTAAGAATCTCAAATAATAAGTACACAGAAGTGTATTGGTTTGTCCTTTGTTTTACAACCAACTTAATAATTTCTAGTTAAAACAGTTCATTACAGGTACAAATCAATTTAAGTAAGTAGTACTTCTCCAGATTCCATATGTCTAAAGAATGACAAAATACTAAAGGTTTAAAAAACTTTCTGTCAGATGTAGGACTTATCCTTGGATAGGCCCACTTGCTTTGGAGGCTTTATTAGGAGAAGAAATTCTGATCAGCATCAAGGTTCACAAAGCACCTGTGATAACACTGTTTTTTCTAGCTTTTGGAGATTAAAGACATTTGCCTTAGTATATCTGTCTCAGAAAAGCATGGAGTTAGTCTCATTTTACTTATGGTCACATTTTACTCTTGCTTGAAAAGCACACCAACACCTTCATGTGTAAGTTACAAGGGAAGGAGATGCTGCAAGAGTCAAGAGAAACACGGAGCTGAAACAAAAGTCCTAAACTTTGAGGATTTTTCTAGTTTCTCATGATTTGCATCCCTTCATTTGTTATCCCAATTTATGTTAATTGCAGACTCCTAACCAATGAAGACATGAAGAAGTACTTTACAAAGCTTTGCTTAAAACTTCTACTCTCTAGTCACTTAGGCTCTCATTTAATTCATATTAACTGCAATCTTGAGGCCAAACCTTTTATTCTTCATATTTGGAAGCTTGTTAAACCAGGTAACGATGGAAATATTCTGTTTCCTGTTTTAAATAAATTGTTATGGAACAATGTTATCCTGAAACCTGAACACTCACGTTAAAGGAGAGAGCAAATTTCATTACGTGATCCATCTATTTATTTTAATCTGCTCGTTCTTTGAACAAATGAATGAGAATTTAAACACACGCAGCAGTTTTACAAGGAGCAACTTTTCTTCTAATTATGTATTCTTTACTTATTAATCAGTGCTACAATTTCCTGTGACATTTAACACAGACACAAGTTATTTTCATTCCAGAAGTTAGCAGTTCGCTGTATCACTATACACATGGCACAAGCGTTGCAAATGTAAATAAATGTAGGCGTCTGGGGTTTAACCACTGCTCTCAGAGAAACATCTTTTTTAATGTGGTATAACTTGCAATCACGCTGAATGTCATCACAGCGTTTGAGAGTGGGCAAGTCTTCATGCAATCTTAATTTTTCACAGGAAAAAAAACCCACCTGGCATTCGTGCAAAAATAATGAAGCCCATAAAAGAGGAAAGAGAGGAATGTAGCTAATAATCCTATTTATGTTCTTATGCACTACATTTACTAGAAATAGCATGACTAAATTCTAATAAATAAATACACTAATTGGTCATTGGAAACGCACATTTCAACAACAATCTTTAATGCAGTATAATAAAACCCATTACAAGCACCAGCTTTGTAGATGCTTTGATTGTAAATAAGAGATTAGTTTTAAATTCAGATGTGCTGAACAGGTTGGCATAATTTCAGGTGACAGTGGATTTAGGCTGCTTGCCAATCTGTGGGAAGAGTAGATATATTAATACCTGCACTGTTTCTACTCTCATATATTCAGGCTGAGTATTCGCTATTTGCTACATTAAATTATATTGGGTAGCAGACATAAATATGGTTTTCGTATTCCAGTTCCTTGCAGATCACTTTTCTTAGTTTTAGTAGATTTCATGGAGCCATATTGTCTCAGAGCTTGTTTCACTTTCCATCATGTCCGAATAACCTCTCTTGATGACCACGGGATAAGACATCTTCTCTCTGAAAATGAAAAACTAATGTACTGTTTCCCTAGCAGCTGGGATATTGCAAACATGTGCCTTTATCATCCTTTGTTTTCTCTTTCTGTGGTATTGACCATCCCAATTCCCATTAAATTAATGAGTAAATTTCTCCCTTGGCAAATCTGCAGATGGTCTCAACTATCATAGCTCCAATGCCAGTTTACATTGGCCAAAGGTCTATTTTTGCCTGACATGGCTTAAATTACCACAGAGAAAGGATATATGTGTGACATCGCTTGAGTAGACAAAGACCTGGGTCTTACACTATGCAAGACAGTAGAAGTTTTGGCCCCAGTGCCAGAGGGAGAAAATCAAACATTTAATTTTGGATAGAGCCACAACGATGTGGTTCATAGCAATGTTCCTTACTAAGCTTTACTGGTATTAAAACTTTTATTCTTCTGGGCTTTATTTCCATGGCTCCAAACTTCTACCCAAGCCTCCATAGGCAAAGAGTATCTTACAGAGCTGTCTACTGAAAGTGTCTTATTGCCCCGAGCAGTGCTGCTCTGCTGACAGTTTATCAGATGGTATTGGAGCCCTTGGAGCTTTCTCAGCCTCTACTACCTGTCTTCCTAAGTTGAAGAATTAAGCTGACACTTGAGTAAACATAACTGATGAGTTTTGAAAGCCATACCATTCAGATTGTTAAGGCACATGACAGCCTAAGCTCTAAATCACGATTATATCTATTTTATTTGTCTATATCTCAGCATTAAAAAAACATTTGTAGTTGACTCTAAACCACTAGCCTGTGTGGAATTAATCAATGTGACCACATGTTGCTACTACTGGTTTCCTTTCCAATCCCCTCACCTTAATTATTGTCTTACATACCCACTTGTTGCATCCTGTCTTAAATTAATTGCAAATTCTTTGGTAGTGGGAGTGTTTCCAGTTCTGCTCTAGCACACCCCCAAGCACAGCAGCCTGAGTAGGACCTGAGGGACTATTGTAATAGGAATAATTAGTATTGAAATTGGGATGCTTTGGCCTGAAGGGGAAAGCCACAACAGGGAAATTGATTGAAGTGTCTAAAATGAAGTGTTTTCCTAAAAAGAAAAAATAGGGCCTGAGTGACATCTGAGTGATGATATAACACAGTGACAGATCCTTTTCATACACCAAGTAAGCACAGTTCCTGAGGTAGACAACTTTGACATGTGCTGCAAACTACTTGTCTTCAATAGCAGGCAGCTACCTTCTTTACCTTGAATTTTCCCTCACATTCCTTGGTGACATACAAGTTTCCTCAGGAACTTGCATGACCAAGTCCCAGCAAAAGTCTGTGCCCCTCGAGGAAATCCCAGTTTGTGCACCCAGTATTTTTCTCTCCTTACCTTGAAAGAACAGTAGACCTTCAGCAACAACCTAGCTTGTGTAAGAAACAACCTTTTAGCAATATTCTGAGTATACTGAGGCTGTTTTTCATAGGAAGGAATGGCAAATTTTAAATGACTTGTGTTAAATTGGTACCCATGGGATCCAAAAGACAAACTCCAGTTTTACAGACCTTGGACATCACTCATTGCAGACTGATCAATACTCCTGCATTTTTTATAAACTGAATACTGTGTAAGGTGGTCGTATAGTTTGGTTAATCATCTAGATCTCCCTGCGGGGCATTTCTCATACTACAGCATTGTCTTTAGCAGCTCAAAGATCTTTATGCACATTTATCAATTATTTATGAAAAGAGTACTTAACTCTAGTACAACAGATCTGGAGACCAGAATTCCTCACTCAGGAAAGCCATGCTGTACATGCTTCAGTGAAGACCTGCCTCCTTGTGCTACTGTTGCATTTGACTGCCAGCCTTGAATATGCTGAACTGTTATTAATAAATCACCTTAATGATTGTTCTTAGCTAAAACAATAACTTGCAAATTTCCTGAGTACATGCACACACAAAATTGCCATGAGGTTTTACATTTTGATCTTTTATTTCTCATATCCTGTTGAATGCCCTACATAAATTATTCATTTCTAGCCTTATCATGTCCCTTTCTCTTAGTTATGACTTGCTGATACCAGAGAATAGAATGTGATTCAGCCCTCCGGTGCATGAAGAGGACCCACTAGGGCTGGCTTTAGTCCACTCCCTGACATTGCAACATGCTGGCTTTGCGCAAACAATTTAGCTTTGGGGCTAAACCAGCTAAACTAGGTATTTCCAAGGTAGTACCATAGTAATGATCATAAAACACACTTCCCGACTGTGTCCCAAGAGACCTTTTCAAAGTTGTTTTATGAGAGACTAGGGAGATCTATTAATGAGTGAAGTAATTGTTACCTGTGGGCACAGATTTAGTACGACTTCATGCTTCAGACTCCAAAAGCATAAATGTCTTTGTTACAACCATGTTGTACGCAGCAAACAAAAGGGATGCGCACAGCATCAGAGATACGGTTATTAGGCTGCACAATACGTATTTTTTTTACGTTCAGAGAAAAAAGTCACTCAGATAAACAGAAGATTTGGTATCATAAGCTCTTGTAAGCCAAAAAAATTTCAAAACAATAAGTGGAGTAATTTTCCATAAAATGAGCATGATGAAATCTACAACGCTGTCTATTTACAAGCATACACAAAATTAAACTACATTTCCTGTTTAATTTACAGTATGAAACAAAGGCGCAATATCAGATCCTGATAACACTGTGCTAATTCAGGATGTGCTCACTTGTGTTTTGTTTCCAATATTTAGCTCTTCATGTAATCTTGTGTGCTAATCTGGGAAATTCATATAGTTACACACGTACTCATGAGAT
Source organism: Psittacus erithacus (assembly GCA_009867235.2). NCBI lineage: Eukaryota > Metazoa > Chordata > Aves > Psittaciformes > Psittacidae > Psittacus > Psittacus erithacus. The sequence continues at coordinate 20,292 of WYDI02022705.1, read as the reverse complement.
TATATTATATAATTATTGCATAATCTATTTCAATGTAGCCTTTTTGCACAAGGCCAGAAGCATACAAAAGACACAAAAACTCGAATGGCCACATGGCCATCTTGTGCAATCCTTTTAGTTCTTTGGGATTCCTAACATAGTTTAGTCATGCCCCTCTTCCATCCCTGGGCAGATTTGAGGACAAGGAGGGGTTGTGGGTAGCATAGCTATTTGTGTTTCCTATTTTCCACAGTCCTTAGTGGGCAAATATAACTCCAAGGTGTTCTTGAAGCTGCTGTTACTCCAGGAGCCAGGCGATGCTCCGAATATCCTGAGAAGCCATGAAACAAGGAGGTAGCTCAGAGGTATGTGAGCTGGGATCTGGTCCCCAAAATCACATAAAGAGAGGAAAGAAACAGACTGACAAGAATTTTTGATCGTTTCTAGCTTCTTTAGAGGGCTTTATTGAAATGTGACTATCCCGAATGATGCAACATTTATGACAAGCATATGTATGCACATATATGAGAAAAATTTCTTTCCAAATACCTCCCTTGTAAGTGTGAAAATGAGACATCTCTCATTGTCTGTGAGACATGGCATCTCCACTCTGCCTAAAATTCTCCACAGTCCCTCAGAGGCCCATCCAGGAGATGAGAGAAGGTCTTATCTTCCCCATCACTGCACTTACTCCTTTCCCTACAGTTCAATTGAACTTCTTGTTCTCCACCAACTACTCATTCCGGAGGGACCTCAGTGTCAAGCACCCCAAGTGCTTATGATCTTTTCCTCAAAATCAGTCTATCCCTTTGTATCATTTCTTGCCCAGTTACACTGGTACTACACTATAATGGCTGAAAGCTCCGACCATCAGCAGCTACACACCACTATGTAGGTGGAAACAGACAATATCTGCAGGAAATTCACCCTCTTCTCTACAAGCATATGTTGTTTGTGTCTCCAGGTTGAAAGTACATACCATTTTACAATATTTTTTCATGCCATTATGAGCCAACACAATGGTTAAATGTGAGCAGTATGGCCAAGGACTGGATCCATAACAAAACTGAAGATTCTGAGTGAATTCTTTCAAAGATGTAACAAATGTTACGTTTTCTCCTGTCTCCACTTCCCCAAATCCCTCAGCAGCCATGAGATGAAGAAAGAAGAAGGAAGCACCTGGCTTCATGTAGCACACTGTTGTCTTCCTCAGGAGGAGCTTTTAGGGGCCTCTGCTGTGCTCCCTTAGAGGAGAAACTCAGGTATCAGCTTTTCTAGCAAGCAGAGGCCCTTGCAAAGGGAGCAGGATGACTCGAGCAAATTGAGTGAGGAAATAGGTATTTGCACAGCAAAAAAACATTTTTTTGCAAGTCGTTTTCTCTATTCCCTTTTGGTTTCACTTGAATTGCTTGTGGGCTTGCAATAGTTCCTCCTCCAGAACCAGTTTTATCTTCTGGTGATTTGAACAGCTTAATCATCATTTGAAAGCCATTACACTGGGTCTCATCACCTTCAGGCACATATGGCCGTTACACTCTTTCTGGGGTATCCAGTGGGCAGAATGCAAGGAGATGAGTTAGGAAGGAAAAGCTCTTATTTCAGACTAAATGCCTTCAAAAGCTAGTGACAATTATCTAAAAAGGTTTAAGAAATAATTGCAAGTGTCATGGCTAAAGGCTCATTATAGAATACAAAAGGCTGAAGGACTCTAGGTATGCGCTTGCAAGTACTCAGTGGTTACAATAGTCAAGACAGGTAGGGAGGTCATTTAAAGTGTAGCTGAATGTAATCAAAAAGAAAAAAGATTTCTATTCACAAAGGGAAGATGACTAAAATAACACCCAGAAAACTGACATAATGGATATCAAAATCTCACCCAAAGCAGCAAGAAAGGTAATTACCAGATTCATGTCACACAGGAAACACATGGTCTAAATTTTGCTTTTCGATAGAGCTCAACTCCTCTGAGAGATTCTACCCAAACAGTTGGGTTTTGCTGCTTTGTGGATTTCTGATGAGTTAATATAAGACGAGGTCAGGGCTGGCTTGCAGCCAGGAGTGCGACAAACAGAAAAGATTTTCTCAGAGCTCTTGAATACAAAATACACACTCAGTTAATATGTCCTTGGTATAAAGCCCCTGAAACCAGGTATTGTGCAATAAACCAGTTTGATTTTACAATCTACAGTTGTGCAATTGATACGCAACTGACCTAAACTGGACCCCATCTAACCAGCTATTTCGCTTTCTAGAAGATTTTCCTTCCTCAAACAGTATCTCTTACTTCTCTTGTGGAGTTTGCATTTTATGCCAGGAGAAAAAAAAGCCATGTAAAGATCCATCCCAGCCCCAGCTGGGTCCCATATATCTGTTTACTGAAAACGTGAAATTATGCAAGTCTTGATAAAATTACTCTTGTGGTTGTGTTTTGGAGTCTTCAAAAATGCAGAACACAGCACTTAGACAAGGTTTGCAATCCTTTCAAAGCACAACCACCACCTATGCTATGAGACTTCCAGCTTTAAATTTTTTATGTAAAGAATCTTCATCCCTAAAGTCATAGATTATCCCTTACGTGCTTTTGTAAACGCTATTACACCTTAGCTGCAGCTTGAGTACCTAAAAGGGATAAAAATACAACCGCCCTTCTTCCATCTTTTTATTTTATATTCCTTGCTTTGGATTTATATTGCAACCACTTGTCTCAAACAGGAATGAAACTTTCTGGCTTTTTTCATCTGAAAGGTATGAATTCCTGAATGGCAATTTAGCATGTACACTTCAGCGAAACGCTGCATGGCTTTTCATATGATTTACATTAACCTTTCATTAAAAAGGAACATGATTTGGATCCTACTGCAGAAAAGCGCAAGAAAGTAAATGATAGTCTCCAGAAACTGGAGTCTTTTTTATCTAGCTGGGGAGACTGAGAATAGTACCATTATTTGAAATTTTCTGCCTCCTTTTCATATGTTAAAAATACTAAGGTAGCTGTTGGGAATAACAGGAAAAAGCTGGGAATCTGTATCAGTTTGGGAAGCAGAGTCATAGGGAGTGAGCTGGTCAGGGGCCTTCTCTGCTCACGTCTACTAAAATGTCCAAGATTCTAGAGGGAAAAGGGTTAAGTTTTATATCTGATACTTTTGAACCAGTTTGTCCATTAGCCTGAGTACAATCAGGAGTATAGGGCTTGAAGATACATGCTTTCCTGTTGGACTGAAGAGCAGCATCACTGGATAAAATCTACAATATTCTCATGTAGAAATCCAGGGTAAATAGAGATATTGGTCCCTGCTGGCCTTAAAGTCTATGAATATATGACCAACATAGCCACTTCCAAATGCAATTCATCTACCATGTACTTTTCAGAGAGATTGGAGCCACGGCAAGGGTGGGACAAGAATAGCATCAAATAAAGGCAAATATTCCTGAAATCTGCATGCTATTATTTCTGCCCAGAAAAAGGGTCTGCAGGTCCAGGGTGGTGGTAGTGGGAAAGAACATCTGGCAGCTGGAAGGTAACCAGAAATAAGGAACATATGGAAAAGGGTCTGTGGAGAGGAGGGGATGGGGTTGTTTCCAATACCCTGTGTCATAATGCCTAACCCCAGATTTAGTAGGGGCCACTGAATGGGTTTGTGTGGTTGCCAGTGCTTTGTGTAGCGTTATTGTTGCTTTGTTTTGTTTCTAAGGAGAATTACAATCTGTTACTATATTAAATACTTTTTTGTACATGTGTGGAGATGTGTGTGTTTCTCTTCTGCTTTAAGGCATGGCTTTCAGCTTCAGAAATAATTTTCAGATTCAGAGAGGATGGAAGAGCCAAGGAAAAGTGAATTGTTTGTCTACATTTTCTGGGAACTACATGACTTGCTGTTTCCTAGGTAAAGCTCTATAATTTGATTGCAGATCTATATTTAAATGTGGGACAGAGTCTAAAGGGGACCTGACACCTCCACTGTAAAAACTCAGATAATACAGACTTCAGGAGTTTAGAGTTCAAGGTATTTGCATATTGATGTTTTCCAGCACTGGTACAAGCAATCTAACAGCACAGGATTTGCTACCAAATGACTATTTGGTTTGGGTTGGGGGTTTTTCAACTCTCATTTAAGTGTGAATTCCTAGATATTTGAATTTACAAAGGCAGGTCCACTGGATTTCCATTTGCATATTTTTGGCAGCAGTCCACCTCATTAATGCAGGAGAGAATCAGCCAATATTATAAGAAAAACACATATGACACTCAAGGGAATTAGAAATATATTGTTAATTTGACGGGGTGTTAATAGGCCCCCTAATGTCACCAGTTTCTCCTAGCAGTTGCCTGCAATGTTTATTTCTTGTTGGACCAACAAAATCCTGGTTCACATTATAGACATGATGGTGGCTCTTTAAGAGATGTGTTCTCCAGCAGGTTTTCAGCATTTAGCTCTCCTCTTCATTTTAATCAAAGTCTCCAAGTCAAAGGAAGGAGGAAATCAAACTCTAACTTAAATCTCTCTTGTAAAAGTAGATATTATTTTTGAATGATGCCTCCTGAGAAACTTTTCATTGACCTCTAAAGCAGAAAGGCTGCAATGGAGCTGTTATCAGGTTTAACTTCTGTGACCCACAGCTGAAATCATTGTAGACTAGTAGCTAGAGGGAGATTAAATTCAGAATGTCCTGTAAGCTGAAAGAAATATGAATCTAAGCAGTCCTCTTTAAGAAGCATTAAAGAGTGTGCATAGAAACTTAAAATTCCTCTCAAGTTACTTGGTATTCCTTTGCCATTCCTCATAGATTTATAAAGGACTACACCATTATTTTCGACCTTTTACTGCTAAGGACGAGCAGGTTACAAGTTTTGCTCTGGTAATTACCTATCAGTCTAACAAAGTAACCTTAATTAGTGGGATTTTTTCATATCGTATATAGGAATAGGGCATGGTGTGAACACATGTTATTATGATTTAACACCTTGCTCAGATCTCCTTTGTCTTCTGCAATCACCACTGTAATTAGGCAGCAGAGGTGCAATATATTCAGATTTTTGTCAATACCTGCCCAAAACTCTAAAAGCATGTGTGACAGAAATGAAGGCTAATATGCAAAGAAAAGCTATAATGACCACTGGAGACAACCGAGCTCCATTTAGCTCACTGTATGAGCTCACTCTTGTGCACATGCTTCATTCATGTGATTACTCTGGTATCATCAAGATGGATTATTGCTTAGAAAGAGTGGGGGTTTTCTCTTTCAATTTAGTGAAAATCTGACTTATCTTCCCTCGACTTGACTTTTGATTAGAACAGGTTCAGGAGTGTTGCAGACAGCAATGGTATCTCATAGTCTGTGGGCTTTCAGTTCATCTTGCACCTATTAATCAACTTCAATATGTATAAATTCCAAGCAAGCAATCCCATGCATCTCTGTATCGTGCTTCCCTCCCTGCTTCTGTACTGAGTGTACCAGGACTTAAGTAATAAGTTCAGTAATAAGAGTTCAGTAATAAGAAAACATCTTATTATTGAACACTAGTGAGAATGTCCTCCATCTTTCCCTGTCGTTATACACTGGGATCGCACAAACCCAGTTGTTTTGTGTAAAGGTAACAGGAAAAAAATGAAAGTAATCTGTGCAACTAAGTATTGCTAGAAATACTCATTAGATAAACGATTGGCATACAGTTTGCTAAAATGTGTTCCTTCTCATTGTTTCCTGTCTAGCAATGAGATCTCAGTCTCCAGTTTCTCCTCCTGATCCCAAGAGTAAAATTTGTTCGCTCAGGGATTTAAACCCATGCTGTATGATATATTCACTAATCACAACTAATCACATAACTCAGACACTGACTATTGAATCATTTCAGTGAACTCTTTTCACCAAAAAAGGAAAGCAGCACAAAAGCTCTAATGAAGGAAATGGGATTTTTTTTAAGTCTGCCCAGAGACAGAAAGAAACAAAAAGACAAACTTCACTGAATGAGTTATTTATTGCAAATAACCTGATGTCACCTGCTTTCTTCATCAAACATATCTATTGTTCAGCAGATGGCACAAACAGTACCCTTATTACATGAGCGACCTGCTTTTATCATTTGCACTTTTCCCTCAATGCATTATTTAGAACTATCAGTAACACTTTACAATTGCTGCAACAGTAAATAACTTATTTCTAAGGATCCTCACTGCAATTTTTGTTGTGATAAAGTACCACTTGTGCCCAGTGAAATTTCTGAGCTGCCAGTTTCTGAAAGCACTGTTCTTATCGCTTACTTTTTTCCACAACCTCATGGGAAATCTTCCTCCAAGCCACCTTAGGATGTAGTTCATTAAAGCTGTGTACATGATGAAGAGCCATCTGGGAGGGAAGGGATGCTGCTACAATACATAGTGGGATAATGGATGCAGAATACACAGGATATGTATGGTGAGGGAGGGATGAAAAAGGATGAAAGTCACATAAGGGAATGCAATCTAAGTACTGGAAAAATATACATCATTACAGAGGCATACATTAGGTTTCAAACTGACCAATTCCTCCCATTAAAGTCCATAGACTTCTTGAAATTAAAGTAATAATTAATATGAATAAGACTACCTATTTTGAAAATTAGCCAAGAAATCCCTTAAAGTAGGTAATTTAAAGTAGACATCTACAATCAAGTGAATTGTTTAACTTTTCTTCATAATTAGGGGGAAAGATAGGCACTGCAAGGACAATTTATCCTATCAAAGATATCTAAAACAATCAGATGTATTGCACATCATTCTTCACTGTTGACTGTGATAATTGTGTAGAAGTCCAGACTCTATCAAGACAAACAGATCAGATGAAGATGTCTGTATTGCAAACAGCTAAAACTAGGTGAGAAGAGATTTACCTCATGTATATGCATGTTCCATCAAACTCAGATGAAAAATAAGCAACAAAGGGAATAAACATTATTTTGTATTAACAAAAGACACATCCTTATTTAACTCTGTAGTTTTCATTTTTGTGATATAATAGTTATGCTGCTTAGTAGCTGACTGAAAACTCTAGATACTGTGAATTATCCTTTAATGTAATTAAAATATATAATTGTTAACAAAGTTTCAGGATTTCTTAAATGCTTCATTAGCTATGCCTTTCAGTTATAGTATGCAACATAAAAATATTAAGAGTCATCTATCCTAGAGGTATATATCATTCTTCACTAGATGCACAAGAATCAATGTCCTGTTAATATCTACTTTAAGCATTTTTGCCTAATGAAGACACAGCGAGAATCTCTCTTAGGTTAATGTGTCACTATATCCAAGTTACATCATCATGATAGTTTAACAAAATAAACGTATCAACATATGTACCTTGTGCTTAAAACACGAAGCTTAGAAAAGAAACACTGGAGTTTTCAAATCTAAGGCAGTAAACCATCTCTGAAGGTAGATATGCTGGATGACTTTGTCTTTTTTCCCCACTGGTTCCTGTGCAAGAAGCAATGTATTTATTTTCCCCAATAGGCTTTCTTGCCAGAAAGTAAGATACACGGCTAAAGAACTGCACAGGAGGAAAGGCTTTCAGAGCTTTACTCCTGTACAAGTCATCTGTATGTAACAGGGCTTTAAAAATGTTTCCATTTTTATGTACATTTCCATAGAATCCACCAATACAATATCTCAATACGGTGCACAAACTAATGTATGCCTAAGCGTGGCTCAGTTCTTACTCTGATTTCTACCAACACAACATTGACTTCAATATGCTTATTTCAGATTTTCACTAAAGGAATGGAAATTGGAGGCAGGCTTCTCTTTGAGCAGCACTCAGCATTATGTAGTTCAGCAGAATTTACTTAGTTTCTATTAGCACTTATTCAAAGTTGGCCACAAGTGTCAAATGAAGCTCCCATTTATAGAAATGAAGGTACTTAATTAAAATCACACCAATAAAAAAGGGATTTTTCATTGTGTAATTGGAAGTCCAGATACTTAATCCTATTTAAAAATAACGAGCACTCACACTTTAAAATAAAGAAGTGCCCTTTTTATTCTACTTTCAATAGTGTGTAAACAGTAAGCTCCCTGTGGCTTTAACCATAATGAATTAACTGAATTCTTATAATTTAAATGTTTTTGAACTTCTGCTAAATGTTCATATTTAGTTTTGACTTTGAATTTTATTATGTCATTTTATACTGTCAAGTTCCCTACAGCCTTGTCAGGATAGGGAAGTTTCCTTTAGAAATCAAGTTTTCATTAGGATTAATAAAAGAAAGTAGACTGTATTATTTAACTGGTGTTGAGAAATATCTAGTATGGCAAGTCAGTTGAACCACCAGCTCAGGGTCAAATCCAAAGGGATGAATAACAGTTTTCTCCCTATCTACCCGGGGCAAACGATGAGTTAGAGGATCCTCTCTTCTACAGACTTCAGGGTTTTACAGTGAGACTATATATCTCATGCCCTGATTTGACAGATGGAGAATCTGAGGTGTGAAGGATGGGGTAAGATGGATCTCAAGTGATCCAGCGGGATAGTGGCAGGTCTCTGTGAAGCAGACAGTGAAGCAGCCAGTGCCACATCCAGAAGGCCAGGCTGCCCGAAAAACAAATTATCAGGTCCTCTGACTCCACAGCTCCCTTTCAGGAAGCAAACAAGACGCTGAAGAGCCAATCCTGAATGTAGAAGGCATATTTTTAATCAAGACATCTTTTTGACAAGTGGGAGCTCCCACTGCAGAAAGACCAGCACAACGCCGTGTCGCAACAATTACATCATACCTTTCCAAACTTACATCCACGAGAGTGCTCACTGAGTTTCTTGAGGCAACTTATGAAATGATTGGGAAAGTATTTATTTAGACATTGTTTAAACAGGACCATCTGGGAATTCTGTTTAATATAAGCAGAAACTAATAGAGAACTTCTCCATTTGGAGGGATACTGTGCTGGGACTGGTGTGTGCGTACATGTTCAAATTAGATTGCCTTTTTGCTTGCTCTGCATCCTAGGCAGGTTATGAATCATTGTCTCTAAATAATTTTATCTACAATTTGAGATCATTGGGCTGTGCTGGATTACCATGGACAAAGTATTTTTAATCATTGCTGAATTGTGGGTGGAGCAGCAGAAGGCATTCCAGGACTCTTGTAACATTCACCTTCTTGCATCTGAAGGTAAAACAAAGAGATTCCTCTTTGCAGGGAACCTCCTCCTCTTCAGAAATCACCATAGGTTTTGGCAGAATTACATGCCATTTGGCAGGCTTTGTAAGGTCTTGAGAATTGCCAGGTCTTCATTTGCCAGGGGAGAAAACTGATCCAAAACTTAGGGGAGTCAACTGAGAGTGTTCCCATTAATTCAATGAGCTTTAAAGCAAGGCTAGGTCAGAGATTCTGCACCTTAATAGAGCATTTCTAAGCAACAACGACTGCATACCTGCTGCACCCCTTGGAAGCCAGTTTGGTTACATTTGGTTAGATTCAAAAGAGTGGTAGGAACCTCTGGGGTGTCCTGGCCTTTCTCTCTCTCTGTGGTGCTTTGTTTGTTAGGGTCATCTGGGCATTTCACCTGACAGGGGAACAGGAGCACACAATTGAGTGCTCCTCAATGAGTGAGTAGGGACTTTTTGTGCAGCTCTTGATTTCACCTGCTGTCTTTCTGGGACCTAGAATAATAAAAGGCTAAAGCTAAGCTGCTGGGGTCCACAGAAGAAGGCTGGGAACCAGGCTGCGCTGCACAGGGATTCATGCAGTGGATGTTATCTGGATTTGTCTGGATTGGGGCAATGTTGGGGCAATATGTATTGCATGGTTGTCTACAGCAGCCAGCACTAATGGACGCTGGGATATATCTGTCACAGTGAACTCTGTTATGTATATGAGTGGGAATGATGCACTGTACACCATCTTCCAAAGCATGCTCAACAGCATAGGTTAACCAACAGTATGATGTGTCTGTCAGAGAAACAAACTTTTAGAGGTATGATTTATGGGCTTTAGAGTTGTCTAGTCCTATTTACCACTGATGCATTTGTTCAGTTTTTAATTATTCTCATGACTAGAGCAACAAAACCATTACAGCTCAAAACTCAGTTCATCCTCTATAATTCCTTTGCTGAGTTCGACATACTGCAGTAAGCTAGAGACTTAACCGAAACAAAAACTATGAGAGTCCTTCTTCACTATCCAGACCACAGGCGCTTATACAGTGCCTGTTTTCAGGCTCCTTTGAAATGGACAGTCATCCACAGGGGCTGAACTTCTGTAAGGTTTCAAGTCTTGTAAAGATGCTTTACTTTCCTGAAATGAAGCAGCATTAAACCCATGAGTCAAAGTTAAAATCATTTTCATGTCTGATCCATAAGCCTAGCAGTGTGCAGTATTCTTAGTCTAGAAGCTTCCTCCAAGAGAAATCTTTTTTCAACAAACATAACAGAAGCTATAACCATAGGATCATTTATTCAATAGGATCAAAACTGCAAATACAAGAATATCTGTTGTACTCTTATTCTAATTATTATCTACTTTCTCTAGTTTTCTCCAGAGATTTGAGACTTGTTTGTTGCCGCAGACATATCTATTATTAATCTTTAAGCAGTTAGTAGAATAATTTGCAACATTCATTAACAAGTAACACCTTATGGATTACTAAAAAGCATCTATGCCTTTGCTAATGAGCCCCAGTAGTGCAATATTTTACTTATTTTATAGCCAGACAATTATGTGATGCCTTGCTTTTATAGGCAATCTGAAAATAAATTGCTTTGGACATAAAGATAGATAGCTAACACGAGAGCAGTTAGCGCTGGGAAATCTTGCCTCCTGAGCTGTTGAGTTATAACTGTGAAGAGATGACACATTTCCAAAGCATTCTTTTATTATTTCTAAAATCCTGCAGCCCACAAAAAATGCCTGTTATCACACTTAGGATAAAGCATAATAAACGCAGAGAAAAAGAAGCCAGGAAATTTCAGAACAAAACTCTTCTTGCGTGGAATGTTTTGTTACTTTGATTTTAAACAGGTTCTACCTAAAAATAATAGAGATATTTAACACTTGCCCATTTAAGGTGATAATAAACTCTGTATTGCATCAGTAAGTAGCTGATCATTCCGCTCTCTAATAATGGCAGCATTTAGTATTAAACGTAAGTGCTCATGAACTGGTTACCTCCATCAAGTCAAGATACTCATCAATTTGCATAAGAGTAGACTTCACACATTTTGCTTCACATCTATCCAGGAAAACAATATTTGTTTTAATTCCAAAGTGTCCTTGAGAAGCAACGCAATGTTCTTTTACTTCCCCTGTTATTCCAGCTTTCTCATTTTTTCCTTTTGTTTTTGTCCTCTTTAAAAATGCCAGTAAAGCAAATCCATCACAAGTGGAGGCAGTTCAGGTGTCGAGCACTGGCCTGCCTCTGTGTCTCAGAACAGCTCTGGAGGGACCACCTTGAGGCATATGGGAATAATTCATTCTCAATGCCCATTAAATCTTTAGCCTCCCCTTTGAGACTGCAACAAGGGTGCCAATTAATGTCAGTTGTCGTGGTGGTTTATGAGACTGGGACACCTGCCCAAGAGGAGCTGAACAGAGATCACCAGCTGAGACAGTGAAGCATTTGTCTGTGATGCTCCAGTATAAAATAATTTCCAGGTGATGGAGCAACATTGGCTCATCACAAATTTCATTCATTACCAACATGAGTGGGATGGGAGCTGGAGTCTGACTGGAGGGGAAGGCTCTGCAGCATTCTTCGGTTCTGCCAGAGCCTTTTCCCCTTTCCATGATGTGTCTCTTGCAACGAGGCTGACGTTCTCTATTTTCTTCTTTGCAAACTGATGGGAATCAATGCTTCATTGATAGCTGCTGCTTACACAGCTTTGCACTCAGGCAGGTATAGACCAAGCCTGTGAAAAGGAAGAAGAAAAAGAAAATATTTCCATTTCATGTAAAACCAGCTAAAAACAAGTTCTGCAACAAGTGAAACATCTGGCTTTTTGCCTCAAGCTTGTTAGGCTTTCATGATTACAAGGTCAAATTTTTTAGACTGAAACATCCTTAAGGAATACTTGCTGTTCACCACCATTCCATATAGCGAAGAATAGGTGATGCCCTTCCCATCACCACAGATCAGCCTTTTTAGGCACTGCAGATTAACAGTTTTTAGAAGAAAAAGCCCCCCAGTTCATCAAGGCCAGCCCAGCTCCATGGCAGGTCCCCAAAACCCTGCAGCAGCATCACAGCAGGCTGGTAGTTTACACCATCCACAGTGCCTTGAGGAACAACATGCTGAGCCTTCCCTGTTCAGTGTACTGGAGGCTCTGGCCAACACACAGGTAGACATGGGGCAGCCCCACAATGACAGATGTAATGTGAGGGAGAAGGTAGAAATCATTTTAATTTTTTAATTAAGGTAGTGTAACACTTAAGAGATGTACAAGACATTTACAAGGTTCTCATATTCCTTGGTTTAGAAACTAGGTTGCCCACCCAGAGATCATCTACTCTGGAACAACAACATAAAGGAAAAATTAACATGGTTTCCTAGGATAACCCCATCCTTTTGTCCCTTCCTGACTTTCTGGGGGCTATACTGGTAGACTGAGTCCACAAACATCAAAACTATAGATCAGATTAAAAAGCTAATCACAGTGTATTTTAAGGACAGTAGTACATTTAAACTGGATTTTGACGAGTAAGTAATGCTGTGGAGTTCTTTCCCACAGGACACCTTTCTGATAGGTGTGAAATGGGTAGCCATGTCTGTAAGATAAGAAGTCTCAATATTGTTAATGTCATCTATGTATTTCTCAAAGCATCAGGTTCCCTAACTGAGCACACCAAATGCCGCAGCAGAATTATATCATGCAGGGCTAACGTCTGTCTTCAGAGAACGGTCACTTCCCACCTCAGTTTGCACTTGCTTGTATACTAGCCATAAGAAAGCCAGGATGGAATCACAAAATCCTGCCTTTAGTTACATAAATGAAGCTGGCACTACCAGAGTGAAGGAGAGGCAATCTGAGCTAATGCAGGTATCCCACAGGGTCCTCAAACTGTTGTCAAACCCAGAGATGACATTGTCACCAAGACTGGCATTTCTATGTGGTGTAATGGATTGTCATGGGTTTGGCTGGGATACAGTTAATTTCCTTCCCAGTAGCTGGTGCCGTGCTGTGTTTTGGCTTCAGTCTGAGAACAATGCTGATAACCTAAGGATGTTTTAGTTGTTGCTCAGTAGCACTTACCCTGATCAAGGACTTTTCAGTTTCTTATGTTCTGCCGGTGAGGAGGGGCACAAGAAGCTGGGAGGACACCTGATCCAAACTAGCCAAAGGGGAGCACATAATGCTCAAGATAGAAACTGGGCCAGGCTAGGCATCTGTCAGCAAGTGGTGAGAAACTGTGTCGTGCATCATTATGGTTTGTTGGGTTTTTTGTTTAACCTCTCTCTCTTTTTGTTATTTCCCTTAAAATAACTTACAAAAAACCTTTAAAAAGTAAAAATTAACTAAAAATTAACTCTATCCCAGCCAAAACCAGGACATGGATGGGGTTTCCCATTGGTATCTTTGTGTTATCTCCCTCATACAAGAATGCCAAGAGAAAACTGAAGCCAGTTTGCTGGCACAAACAGATGAGATAAAGCATCCGAAAAAACTGCCTAAAAGGTCCCACAGCTCCCTTTGCTGCCCAGTATTTGTTTTTAACTGCTAGCAAGGCCTATAAAAAATCCCCCTGTATTCCTTATAGAAGGTACCAGTTCAAATGTCATAGTCTCATTCTGACCTCAGAAAATGAATTGAACTTGGGAAAAATTCCCTACCTTTATAACTACCCTTAACTTTCTGTTCTTAGACATCACATAGCAGGTTAGATCTGCAGAACTGATTTCCGCCCAGACCAGGTGGATTTGAGCAGTGGAGAAAATGATCTCCAAACTGTGCAGATTAAGACGATACTTTGGGATTTCTTGGCCAGAAGCCATAAATCACTACACGTATCTAACATTGTGCAAAGAAAGCATGCGGTCTACCTGGTGCTCCCAAATCCCTCCACTTTTGAATTGTCTCAATCTGAAGTATTTTTTATAAAGTTCTTGCCATTTATTTTTTCTCTGTTAAATATTCACCTTTTCCATGAAAAATACATTTTTTATGCTAGGCAGTAGGATTATTCTTTTCTTCGCCTTTACCAACTGTTCCTTTTTTCAGTGTTCTTGGGGCTTTTATTTTCCTCCTTTTATTCTGTTACCAAAAATTACTTGAAAAAGAAATCAGCGAAGGAAAAAGGAGGGAATGAACTATTTCATTAGCACTGTAAAATGTCTGTGGGAAATCTCACTTAGGCTTTCAGAAAAACAAGACGTTTTAACCAGCTCTGGTATCACTAGATAATTCGTGTTTATGTATGCGTGCATGTGTTTATATAACAATTGAGGCGGCAACTTCTTTGAGAAGTGGATTCACAAATGAAATGCAGCTCATCTCCATTTCTGTCCAAATCTCGCTTCTTTATGGAATAACTGTTGTGCCAGATGCAAGTTATTTAAGTAGTGTTTGTTCTACACCTCCACAAAAGCAGGCTAGAAATATTTTAAGAGTTATCAATGATTGTAATTTACTATTCTTCTACTATTTCTTAGTTTATTAAGAAGAGAGCGCAGCGTTAATCAGAAAACATCTGTGAACTACTCTCCACAGCTCTCTGTGTTGTATCACTAACCACAAGTGATACAGCACAGGGAATATCTGCCTACATATTACCCGTGGGTTTCAAAAATCCACCTTTAGGCTGTGGGCAGCTAATTTTGATAGTAAATATGGCAAATAAGCTAGTTGCTTTATGAATGGAGGCGGTAATGAAGTTTAGGCTTCCCCCAGCCAGGATTGTGCACCCTGTCCTGCCTACAGACTACACTTAAGTTTCCCTTTCTACTTCATATGTTTACATATTTCCCCTTTCTTTTTCCCAGATGTAATCACTCACTGATTTTCTCTGGAATAATATTTGGCCTCCTTCCTTGATTTTCAGTGAAACCTCTGTTAAAATTAATTGGTCCCCCAGGACTAACATTTGCCGATATCACCAATAACTTGTTACATACAGAGGCGGATTCTGCCCACCCAGGGGAATTATTAGGGAGAAAATTTAGCCCAGAAAACTTCATGGAGGTTTTTCACTCTTTTCGTCACTGCCATGGCCTTTACTAAGAATTTGGCTTATAGTTCTGAGTTACTGATGAACCAATTTGTATGACTGAGCTGCTGACACTGTGTATTTGAACTCATTGCCAGCGAGTTCAGTGAGATCTTCTATTGTTATATTCTGTTCTTAAGCTGGCCCCATCATCTCAGTTTGAATCACCCATCTGCCAATAAACTTCAGAAACTGAGGAGTGGTATCATAGAACCACTGAGTGGTTTGTGGTTGGAAGGGCCCTTAAAGCTCATCCAGTTCCAGCCCCTGCCATGGGCAGGGACACCTTCCACTGGAGTAAGTTGCTCCAAGTCCCATCCAACCTGGCCTTGAACACTGCCAGGGATGGGGCAGCCACAGTTCCTCTGGGCACCCTGTGCAGTGTCTCACCACCCTCACAGAGATGAATTTCTTCCTTATATCTAACCTAAATGCCAATATAATTACGCACAATATAATTAGTGTATTTTCCAGGTTTTCTGAGTCACATCTTTCCAACATTCTGCAGCAAGAATTATAGGGATGTTTCAGGCTTAGGTGCCCATGGGAATGAGATTCTTTTTGTGAGAAGCTCCTGAAAACATTAAAGACTGTTCAGAGCAAAATTAAATTATAGTGAGCTGTTATGCTGAGAACTGATGCTGGATTGCACACATATACGGCGCATAATTACACACCCCAGAATAAAAAACAAAATTAAACTTCTGAATATTAAACTTTAGTTGTATGCATATCAGGGCAAAGCCTTTATCTTCTTAAAAATTTAGATGTCTTTAAACCCCTAAAAAGCCATGGAATAAATATTAAAACTCAGACATTTTTATTATCTCTCCCATTCCTCCAGATCTTTCCTATGCATAGTACAAAGCTAAGGGTTAAGCCCACCTGCAGAGACAAAAAGTAGAACTTCCCTACAGAAAACATGAAGAAGTTTTCATCCCAGCTTTCATGTTCCATTTTCTAGGCAATGGAAGTGGCAGATGTTCCATCCCTGGCAGTGCTCAAGGACAGGCTGGACAGAGCCTTGGGTGACATGATCAAGGATGAGGTATCCCTGCCCATGGCAGCGGATTGGAACTAGCCCAAACCATTCTATGACTCTATGCTGTTATTCCTTTCATGTCAGACTCACAGTAAATGAAAATGGCCATCTAAACATTCAACGTGATAGAGATGTTCAGTTGCCACTCCAGCAGCCAAACATTAGATAGATCCCGGGGAGCTGTGCGAGGGGTGGCAAAGGTGTGTGCTCATGTTTATTCCATACTGGAGCAAGGTGTGATCATCTGAGTGCTGAACACTGCACATTTACTGAGGCATAACCAGAGTTTTTCTCATTTAGCCAATTGCTCTGCACTCTGGCTATGGATGTGCAATTTGCATAATCATTGCCCAGGTACAGAGCAGTGTGTGCATCCCCCTGCTCTGGCAATCAGCCGCCGCTCACCCAATCAGGGATTTGCATAATCCCTCTGCAGCTCTTTCCCAGCAGCTTCATTCTGGATATGCAAATCCCTCCATTCTTGTTGGCTGCTGCAATTCCTCTGTGCCGATTGGTTTCTCTGCTGCTTCAGTTTTCAGATGTTTTCCAGCAATTTTGCTCCTGATGCCCTTTTCCATGCAAAAAAAAAGACAGAAACCACACTAAAATCTCCACAAAGATTGGTCTCTCCAGTAACTTCCATTCCTTTTCAATCATTTTCCCTGCTCCATCATCCCACCCAGGACAAGGCTCCAAGGCAATCTGTCCTGGATGTGGTTCTTCCAGGGGATCCATGTCCCGATTTCTACCTGAGTTTGCAAGATGAAAAGGACAGCCAAGCCAGGTCCTTTGGGAAGGAGAAAGGGAAGAGGGAGAAATCAGTGGGAAACACAGGAGCACTTAGGATGGAAAGGTCACCTCCAGAAATACAGATCCCAATTACTTTGCTATACTTAATCTATGTAATGTCCACTGTTATTTCTGGTCTTTCTGATCTTGGACAGTTGAGTCTGATGTTTTTTCAGGACAATGAAATATATAAAAGCAGGTAATATGAGCTCCGCATGTCCCTCGTGTATCCCATCTAATATCGCTGTATGTTGCATAGCTATGAAATTTAAAGGTAAAATCCTGACATCAACAAGGTCAAGGAACAGTAGAAGCACATTGCATGAAAGCAGCAGATGAGCGTGGCTGATTTTCTCTTCAAATCCTTTTAAGTGAATATATGTAACTCTATTTGCTTTTCATGTGTTGTACCAATGCACAAGGAAAACACATATAATGAGCGCATGATGAATCATCAATCTCCGAAATAAAGTTGATTACCAGTATCAGCATTAACGTAATGTTGAGATCATGGCTTCAATCTGCAAAAAGCATTTTAAACCTCAAGATAATTACTTTAGTTTGCAAAAAAAAAGGGATAAAAGTAAGAAAAAGGTATTAACTTCAACTGCTAATGGAGTAAAAGGTGCTCCCAGTCTGAATTCTGAGGTCATAGGCTATTAGTGATATACAACACCTTTTCCAAGGCCCTTCAAGGAAATAGTCTTAGGAATGATGTATGGCACAGCCTAATAGTCTAAGAAGAGTTTTTTGCTGACCAGTCAAATAGTCGTGCACTCAGATTCCCCACATTTCATGATGTCACAGAATACTGTAATCCATAAATCTTTGGTAAATACCTACTTATCTCTAAAGCACACATACACATTGTTGACAACATTTTTGTAGAACTGTAAATTCTTACTAGTTACAGGTATTTGAATGTTTCTGCAGCTCAGATATTTACTGATCTGCCTTAGGAAGAAATATGCTTAAGGCAAAGTTTTTACTTTATTGCTGTCTGTAATAGGCAGATATTTTTCTTGCCAGGGATTTCCTGCAATAAATACCATTGTCATTGTTACGACTTAAGTTGTTGCCTTGAAACACCTTGTCCTGAAATACTGCCTTTCCAAGCCATTATTATATAATTACTGCAGCTTTTGACCTAGTTACACAAAACATAAAGGATGCTGTTCCCTTTTCGGTGTTCCTGAGGAAAGGACAAAGAAGAAATATTTATTTTTCAGGTGAAAAATGTTTAGCTTAGAACTACCAGGTACAAAACCCCTTTGAGCTGAGGCTCTATGTACTTTGTAACTCCAGTGAACACCTGTGTTAGCAATGGAGAATAATAGCAAAAGCAAAGTAGAAATGATCCTATTGCTATTAAATCTGTCAGACCACAGAGTGACAAAGGAATAGCTTGAAGTGGTACCACAGTGTCACAGACTGATGAGTTACTTTATACTGCTTGTGTATTCTAATGTAACACATATGCAACAGAGGTGGGTCAACAGAATGGACTCAGCAAGACCATCTTGCAGGCTCAGCCGGCATAGAGTGCCAAAGGGGCAGAAGCAGAACTATGTACCAGAGTAGATCTTTCCTGCTGGATTTATGGAAGCACAAGCAAACCAGAGGAAATGGAAGGTTCAGTGGGGATAGTCTGACCCAAAACAGTAGCCACATTCAGCCACTTTTAAGTATGCCCAAAGTAGTACATACAGACCATGTCTGGATGCTGAGGATAAATAACTGTGTTCCCCATGGTAAAGTTATGCAAACCCAGGTACCTAAAAGAACTTCTGCATAGAGAACTGGGATTGACATCATCACAGGGAGGCCTGAAATAATCTCTCCAGTCAAACAGAAGCATACAGCTGAAAAATTGCTTTAATTTGTCCTTGAAAAACCAAAAATCTGCAGTGAAGCCAGGCAAGTGCGGCAGATGAAACCCATTCTTTGACCAGCCTGAACTGTTGTTCTCTTTCCCCAGCGTGTATTTGTCCCCATACCAATTAGCCTATTCGCATACAATACTTGGGAAAATGTAAAAATGCTTTATTAGTGTCCCAGATCTCCTTGCTTAATTTGTCTTCCAGAAAAATTCTTCTTTCCCCCTCTGAATTACACTCTTGCTCTACACGCAAGGAAATGTTTGCTTTCTTATTGGAGTGCTGCAGTTTCCTGTTAGTAAGTACAAGAACCCATGCTCTTTAAACTGCAATTGTTATTAATAAAGGTCTCAATGACTGACAAATCCCTCCTTCATGCCTCTTTATTTTACCCATGGGAAATGGTTAAGCTGTATTGTTTGATTTGTATACATTGATGCTCTGATATCACTTCTATTTCAGCTGGAGTGGAAATACCTTCCTTGCTGGCTCCTTTTTAAACATGTGTTAGGCAATTCTTATGTCCACTCAGAATCTCTTGTTTCCTAACCACTTAAAAACTACTCTATTTTTATTCTTTTTGTCATTTTCTAATCTCCTGCAGCCTTCTGAGTGAAAAATAACTCCCTTATTTATGTCAGTTTCTCCCTTAACTTGCTCAGCTCTTCCAAAACTTTGTATAATTACCGTGCTGTTAAACCACCTATCCAGAATTCCTTGGAAATTTACTTCTTATCTCACTTGGAAGTAAATCACACTTTAATCACCTGCCAAAGCTGGTATTAAGTGTCCAATTAAAAAACAAATCTTTGCAGCTTATCACTTTATGTGGTAAGGAACAGGTGCGTTTTTAGGTGAGTCCTGGGCCAATTTCTATTGAATTATCTGGTAGGACTCCCACTGGCTTCAGAGGGTGTGGAATGAGGCAGATGGTGGAGGATTTGTTTGGAGTAAGGAGCTAATGGGTGTCTTCTGAGCATGGATAACTCCCTTAAGGACCGTTGAAGGCTGCAGGTCCAAAATTCCTGAGGATCTGAGCCTATTATATTCCACAGCCATACAGCTGCGATTTTGCAAATTAAACAGGACTGGAAAGAAACATCGTTAGGAAAATAATGAGAAGCTCCCCATGACCCAGCAGTGTGTGGTTGCAGCCCAGAAAGCCAAGCATATGCTGGGCTGCATCAAAAGGAGCATGTCCAGCAGATCAAGGGAGAGAGGATTCTCCCCCTCTGCTGTGTTCTAGAGAGACCCCCCTGCAGTCCTGATACATCTGCAGGACAATAGCACCAGAGGGATATGGAGTTGTTGGAGCGAGGCCAGAGGAGGCCATGGAGATGCTGCGAGGGCTGGAGAAGCTCTGCTCTGGAGCCAGGCTGAGAGAGCTGGGCTGGGGCAGCCTGGACAAGAGAAGGCTCCTGAAGGGGAGACCT
>WYDI02022704.1:0-19447 GCA_009867235.2 Psittacus erithacus | reverse complement strand
CAGGCCCCCCCCCCATCCCTGGTTCCCCCCACCCCGGCACCGGTGCCCTACCCGCAGCTCCTCCAGCAGCAGCAGCAGGAACGCCAGTTGGTACCGGGCCGCGGGGCACGCTCCGAACCGGCCGAGCCCGTAGCACACGCAGCGGGCGGGCGGCTCCGCACTGCGGCCCAGCGGCGCCCGCACGGCTCCTGCGGGCACGGAGAAAGGCGTCAGACGCTGCGCGGGGCGCGGCCCGTTCCCCCCGGCACAGCCGCCGCACGCACCGGCGCTCGCCGCCCAGAAGCCGGAGCTCAGCAGATCGTCCCTGCGGGGAGAGCGCGGGTCAGCGCGGCCGGCAGCACCGGAGGGCGCGGGGCCGGGGCCGGGCTCTCACCGCGCCTCCCGCACCCGCCTCAGCACCGCGCTGCCGTCCTCGTTGTCCTCCTCCGCGGCCCGGCCCCGCCGCCGCCGCCCGCCCGCGGGCCGCCACCCGCCCATCGCCAGCATGCACCGCCCGCCGGCCGCCGTAGCGCGGCCACGTGGCGCGTCATGGGACCGGAAGCGGCGGCGGCAGGAGCGGGTTGCTCAGCACCGGTGGCGACGGCACCGCCGTGGCCCGGCAGCGATGGCGCGGCCCGGCCCCGCGCCGTGGTGAGACCCGACCCCGGTCCCGCTTCCCTGTCCGGCCCGGGCTGGGCCGCGTGGTCGCGGTTCGGGCAGGGGAACGCTCCCTTCACCCGCGGGGAGCGGCACCCGCCCCCCCGGGGCTCCCCGGGTCCCCCATGCCCAGGAGCGGGCAGCGGCGCCGGAGGCTGAATCCGGCCTTTTCCCCTTGGCCGGGCAGGGACTTGGCGCTTCAGCATCGCCTTTGCGTTTGGCTTTAGAATTCCTCTGCTCCTGTAGGAAGCTGCGGTGTGCCAAGCTTGTACCGGGCTGTACGAGCTGTAACGGGGAGTAACCAGCTCTTTACCAGTAGGGGTAGGCAAAAACCCCCCCCCCCAGAACGGGGAGCTGAGCAGTGCTGTGGTGTAGGCCACCTTCCGGGGAAAGCCTCCACCTTGTGCTCCCCAAGACCCCTCTGCACGTTCAGTGACTGAATGAACAGCAGCAGCTTGTGGGAGCGTTTGGGCTGTGCGTCGTTAATGCTCTGCGATAACTGTGCTCTGCAGGTCCAGGTCTTCTTGTAGAGTCCATTGTAAGCCCACAAAAGTCAAATTTCATGGCATGGGAGCCTTTAGTGCCTTTTTTGTGTCTGAGCTCGGTGTGATGGTGTAAAAACAGTGTCTCCATTTGTAACAACCTTCTCATTGCCCTTCCTGAAGTCATGGAGAGAGGTGTTTTCAAACGTACCATCACTTCTGCTCATGCTTTGCCTTGGTTTTAGGTGGAATTCCTTCTTCCTGTATGATTGTTCGAAGGTGAAGGATGAAGGAGATCCTACAAGTGCCGGGATTTGTTACTTCTACCCTCCTCAGGTAATGCTGCTTTTATTTCCATCCCTGCGTGGTGAGCCAGTGCTGATGGTTCTGGTTTAGGAACGGTTGGGCTCCCAGGCTTACCTTTGGGTTCAGTCTGGTTTGAACTGGCACCAGGGGGAGAGGAGTTCTGCTCCAACAGACCCGGTGCACAGAAGTGTTGTGGTTCAGAGCTTGGTGTGGGTGATGGGCTCTTCTCTGG
The DNA here is from genome assembly GCA_009867235.2 of Psittacus erithacus. Classification (NCBI taxonomy): domain Eukaryota; kingdom Metazoa; phylum Chordata; class Aves; order Psittaciformes; family Psittacidae; genus Psittacus; species Psittacus erithacus. Next base: position 17,791 of record WYDI02022704.1, on the reverse strand, counting down.
GGATTCTGGTCATCCAGCAGAGTCCAGGTCTGTCCTGAAGATGGGAATAAACAGTGAGGGATGAAAGTTCCCCTGAATAAGCTCTCAGTGATGATTTCAGTGCCTGTGCTGCTGTGTTTGATTTAGAATTGAATTGACCTTGTAATTCGTTTTTATTTATACCTGAAGACAGTGGTGGGTTTTGCTCCAAGTCCTTTCAGAACCAAAGAAACCAGCCCTGTTTCTTCCCTGCCTTCCTCCCCAGACTGTCCCGGACCAGCAGGAGCTGCTGTGTGGACAGATTGCCGGCGTGGTGCGCTGCATGACTGAGATTTCTGGAGTGCTTCCAAGCCTCATTCGCCTGAGGAAGCTCAAGTTTGCAGTTGTAGTGGATGGAGACCACCTGTGGGTGAGTGCAGGGGGTCTGCAGGCAGCCACAGAGCAAAAGCAGTGAGAGTCTGAACTGCTGCAGCAAGCAGAAAGGCTTTTCTTCCAGGATATGGACCCAGATAGACCTGGGGAGAGCTGGGTGAGAACATGCAGTGCACAACCCTTCATTGCAAGGTGGCTTAAATGTTGTTTACTCAACCTGCAGCTGCGTTCACCCCTCATTTGTGTGTCCACACCCAACCTGTTTCTTAGGATGTGCCTGGCAGTGACTGCAAAATACTGAGCTCCATATCCTGATGTGTGTCCATGGGTTACTGGTGATGGCTGGAAACAGGATCCATGTGCTGCAGCTTATAATCAGGACTCAGTCTCCCTGTTTGTGATAGTCTGATTATTCTTTCCTTCTAACCCTCAGCATTCTGTGCTGCAGAGCTCTGTCCATGTCAACATTCAGTGTATAAGGAGCAGTGTGCAGCAGAGTTGTGATAAAACTGCTACAAACCCATCCGCAGGCAGCTGGGCTGCGACCTGTCAGTCTGATTTAACTGGCCGTGGCTGGGCTGTCCCTGAGGCTCTCCTCCTGGTGCTTCTATTTCTCTCAGAGCCTAAATAAAGCATTTCCATAGCTGTAAATAACAAGTTAATTTGAATATTTTTAAGTACTTCATCTCAGGAAAACATTCTTGGTCATTAAAGCACCCAGCTCAGTCATCTCATGTGGGAAGGGAATGTGTCTAAAACGCTGGATTTCTGACATCATTTGTTTATCCTGTCTGTGCCAGGGCTCTTCTGTGGGTATTTTTGCGTTTCCTCTTCAGCTGACTTGTGAATCTGGGGGATGTTTGCCTGCCACAGAGCTGCCTGCATGCCTCTGACATTCACTGAAAGGCGACAAGAGTTGTTCTCACCTGCTGTGCCTGGGTTTTGTCAGTAACCACTCCTCATTCATGGCTTTCTGTACTAAAGGTTCTGGGCTGTGCTGTGGAGCTCCCTGACATCAGCTGCAGGCGGTTTCTGGAGCAGCTCATCAGCCTCTTCACCTTCTACAACGGGCCCGTGCACCGTGCGTACATGGTAAATGGAGATCTCTTCTGAGGAAGAGATCTGAAAGACTTCCATATTGGCCCAGCTCTGCCCAGGCACATATGTGCTGCCTTCCTGCTAGCAAGGGGCAGAAAAAGCTCATGTATCAAAGAGCTGGGACCTGGAAAAGTGGCCAGGCTCATCCTGCCGTTGCCCTGGGTTAGTGTGGGGAGGACGTTAAGGCCTGTGCAGTGACAGTGTGTGGATTTGTGTCATTCACAGGCACTTTCCCAGGAGGAGCTGAGCAGGCAGTGGGACAGATACATTGAACATATCCAGAAAAACACCAGTGACCTCCACAGGATTTTCAATTCTCTCTGGAATCTGGATAAAACCAAGGTAGGAGCCTGTCCTCTGCAGCATCTGGTTCTAGAGCTGCCTTAATGCCAATGGTTTCATAGTTATTTACTTCTTTGAGCATTTCCCAGGGTTCTCTGGCCTCACTCCTGCTGTTCTCCCCTGTAGGTGGATCCCCTGCTTTTACTGAAAGCAGCTCTCATCTTGCAAACTTGCCAGCGATCTACCTATGTCTTGGCAGGCTGCATTCTCTACAAGGGTTTGTAAGTAACCACGGCATTACCTAAAGGGTTAACTGCACATTGCATCTGCCCCTTCCCAGGGCTGTGCTTCCAGAGGGCATCCAGAGAGCAGGGCAAAGGCACAAGCTGAGCGCACAGCTGCTGGTTGTTGGTAGGAACATCAATGCTTCAGGCAGGGTGGTCCCTGTCTGCTGGTGTAGTCACAGAGGGTGAGTGGTTATTTGTGTTTATCAGTGGGAGGAAGGGAAGCATGAGGAGATGCAAGGTTTGGGTGTCAGTAGCACTCTGCTGTCCAGCAGGATATGAAGACCAAACTCCTTTGGCTTTTTAGTTGGAAGTCACTTAAGAAAGCTGTGTGAACATTACTGTTCCCCATTAGTGTTCTCCTGCACGTGTGTTTGTGTGTTTCTGACTCACTTGTTGGCTCTCTGCACTGAGAGAAAGTGCACAGAGGAATGAGCCAGAATTTCCCATGCAAAGTGCTGGCTTCTCTCAGCTGAACACTACCCATAGCTGAAGATGCTGCAGATATGAGTGACATCGAGGAAAGCCTCAAAGGTCGCCTTGAAAGACAGGAGGTGGCAAGTTCTGAGGATTTCTTGGCGAGAGCATTCAAGCGCCATTTTTCTTTGGCGTAAACCGTTCCTGTAACACATTTTATGAGCCCTGGAAACATGCCACAACGTGTGCATCTTTCCAGGCTGGCAGAGGCAGGCCAGGTGGGTTTAATAGAGCCAGCTGAGACTTGCAAGCAGGACACAGTGAGTCAGTGCAGCACCTTAAACTGGACGTGGATGTCTGACTCGAACGGAGTCCTGTCCTGCTCCTGCCTGTCACCAGTGTGTGTGATTCTTTGTCTGCTAGAAATTGTTTGTCACCAAACGTCATCAGAGTTCTCTGAACTCTGAATCTTACTAAAACACTGCAAAGGGCTTTATACTTGAGTTTAACTTATTTAGAGTCTTTGGAGGATCTCCAGAATGTGGGTCTCCAGATGTAGGTGGGAAGACCAAGAATACCTTTGGAAGCCCCATTCAAGGGGCCTGTGCTGCAGGATGTTGAGGGCTGGTCTCTCTGAGTCTTCTCTACTGCCCACAGCTCTTCATGGTGTGGTGGGGAGCCTATATGAGTTGTGGTTTAGGTTTTGACTCAGTAAAACCAGATTTATCGGTCCAAAGTAGATGCCAGCAGGTGGTTTTCCTGAATTCAGAGTGGAAGTGACCCAAAGAAAAGAAGGAAATGAGCAGTCCTGTTGGTCACACAGCTATGTTGCTCTTGTGTAGACATGGGTTGGCTCCAACCTCTTATCTGGGGCTGACTCCTTGACTCGTGCAGTGTGTCTGCCAGGAGATGGAGAGGTCGTATTGCAGTGGAATGTTAGTGTCTCCCCAGAGATCACTGAGCTGTGAAGTGGGGCCTTGCAGCACCCTCAGTTTGCTCAGAGTACAGTAGAGCCTGGTGTGAGCATCACTGCTGGCGCTGCCTCACCTGGTGTGCTGAGCGATGGGAGTCTGTGGCTGAGCTTTGGGATGTGACGCTGCTCATGGACGACTTTGTCCTTTCAGGATTGTGAGCACCCAGCTACCCCCTCCTCTCACTGCCAAAGTTCTCCTCCAAGGCACCGAGCCTCCAGGCCTGGTAAGTTGCTGGACACATTCCCTGTGTGCAGGTATCATATGCGAGGATGCGGTGTGGGAGCTCTTGTCACATTGTACTGGGAAGGACAAATATTGGTGCTGGTGCTAAAAGCTTTTATTAGCTATGATTTAGTAAGGTTTCAAGGCTTCTGCACTAGGAATTTGCTCTTTCTTCAATCTTTAAGTTACGAAATTAATGAACTCTCATCTACGTGAGGTTTTTGTTAGTTTTTTACCCAAATTTTAGGTATTTAATGGTAAATACACAACATGAATGTCTGAAAGTGAGGGACAGATCCATTTGTGTGTGTGTGTGTGTGTGTGTGTGTGTGTGTGTGTTAAAACTTGTCGAAAGTAATTATTTGTGTGGTCCAAGGTCTCCTTCAAAAAAGGCCTCAAGAACAGGTATGAGGAAGGCCCCTGATCTTACTCTGCCCTGAGCAGGCAGCAATGGCAAATTGTGGTATTTGTCCTTGCTTTCAGGTGTTTGGTTCTTGGGAAGTCCCCTTGACTTCGAGGGCTACCCAAGGAGCAAACCACCGTGGTAAAGCAGTTGCAGCATTTGCTGAAGGGGATGGTCTGGGGTGTGCTGTGGTCACAGGGAGGCTGGGATCGATGTCTGAATGGCACTGATGGAATGTTGATCACGCCATGGGGCTCATTCTTGCCTTTCTTTCAGAGTGAGCCTGGAGGTGAGGAGCAGCAGGGGCCTGGTGAGCATCCATCCAGCTGCAGTACATGGGTTCCGCGTGCCCAGCAGCAGCATATACTCTGGGGCTGTGCTCTCTGCAGGGAGACCATGAGCTGGTTCTCTGGGATTCATGTCAAAGCTCTGGCTGGGTGCAGCAGTATATCTCCGAGAGTGTTGCTGCCACTAGTCAGCATGTGCCAGTGGGTGTTGTATAATCAGAGCAAGTTCCTTCCTTTGGCTGAGTGAAGGAGTTTGCTCTTTTGGGTTTAGTTGTCAGTTCTGCAGATTCCCGAGACGCCTGCTTTAATTCCACTTGCCCATGTGCCTACTTGGCCACTGATGGAGCCCTGGAAACAGGTGGCTGATGCTTGCAGGACAAACCTTCAGTCATTGCTTCTAAGCCTCGATTTGTAGCTATTCTGCCAGAGTGGTTAGAAAAAAACACTAAGGGAAAATGAAACTTTCAGGCATTAAGTGTATGAGGATGGGAAGATGCTGCCCAGTTAGATGTGGTCAGTTAGTGGTGATCTGGGATGCAGGATGAACATGTGCCTTCTCCTCCTGCAGAAGCCTTTGGGTTGGTGGAGTTTGGCTTCTGTTCTTTGTGCTGGCACATATTTATTTAATTCTCACACCCCTATTGCTCTTGCAGGTTCTCCACTGCCGCAGGGTGTCCGGATCATCCCGGTGTTCCTAACGGAAGATGAAGTCTCTGTGCTCCGAGACTTTCCTGTGGAGTGGATGACCAGGTATAGGGTCGATGTGACATGCAGGGAGGCTCTTGCCTCAAGGGAGCTAATGTGTGGTGCTGCATCCTCGCAGGCCTTTGTTACTGCCATCTGGTTGCTAAAGCTGCCTGAGGTCTCCCAGGCTGGCCACATCGGTGGCGTCAGTGTCTCTGCGTGAAGCAGCCTCAAGCAGAACTGTTCCCCAGACCAGCTGCCATCTTCTGTGTTTCAGCTCTGCTGCTGCTTAAAGCCTTTGTGCTTTGTGACAAGGGAGTGGTGCTTCCTGAGCCTGCAATGTGAGAGGCCTGTGCTGCTCACCTGCGTTAGACCTTAGCCTATCATTTTCTGAGGTAGCTGCTCTTTGTAGCAGAGAATAGATGAGCTGTTGAACACTGCCAGGGGCTGGTAGTGTTATCAAGTGTGTAAGAACTCCAAACTTGTCTCCCACTAGGTCATCCATGTCCCCAGCAAGCCCTAGAGGAAAGGGGGATGCTCTCCGCTCCCAGGCAGCTTCAGAATCAGCAGGAGTTCCTGAAACTCAAGACCCGAATGATGCCTCTGTGCTGGAGTCCCCTGAGCGAACTTCAGGCATAGCTGCACCAGAAGATGCTGCACACCCAGGCAGCCTTGCAAACCTTGTGCCTTTGAAGGGCTTCCCTGAAATGGAACCAAGTACAAAGAACTCTCCAACTGCAGAACTGAGCAGACGAGACAGCAGCAGCTCAGAGCTCAGTAGAAAAGCATCTTTCCCATCAGAGAGAGACACGAAGCAGCTGCCAAGCCCTTCCACACTCCATACTCCTGAATATGCTCAAACTACAGGTCCATATCTGGAAGGCTTTTTGTTTCCAAACCCTTACACCCGGGAGCAGGAGAATTACAACATGGGGAAACCCTCTGTGGACTCTTATGTTGAGCAAAACAGTTTCCAGACTTATCATGCAGGCAGTGGCAATCCAGCTACTTGCTCTCCGGCCCGAGAGTTGAGCAGAAGGAAATCAAGTGACCGAGATGAGGAAGGGACTGTGAGCCAAGGAAGTGTCTCTGGAGAGAGCAGCAGTGCAGCTGGTGGCAGCATGCAGGGTTTGGATTGTCCAGCCACTGCTGTACAGCCACAGCTCCAAAGCAGGAGCCAGCTGCTGGCTGAAGAGGCTCAGGAGAGCCTGCCTGGTGCCCCTGCACAGAACAGGGGCTGCCCACCTCGGGGGTTCGGTGTGGGAGCCCAGGCTGGTGCAGAGTCCAGCAGGTCCTGCGCACCAGTTAAGATGAGCTTGTATGTTCACTGCATTAAGAGCCTTGTGCTCTCCCTCCTGGCTGAAGATCACCTGCGAGAGGACCAGAGCTCCATCGAGGATGTGGTAAGTGAGGAAGCTCTTCCACACCTGCAGCGATGCTGCTGCTTGCCTGGTGGTGGTGCGTGACAGCTGAAGAGGGAGCATTGCTTCGCACCTCCCATCTCTTTCCTCACCTGCTCTGTGCTGTGCAAGGCAAAGCCAGTTGGCTTGAGGTTCAACACCACAATCAGAGCGGCGTGGGAGGCTGTTCACGAGCAGCAGGCAGCGAGCCCGAGAGGTGAGAGCGTTGTCTCACAGGAGGCTCCTGTTGTCTGTCGGCACTAACGTGTAGGTGTGACCGTCAGGCAGGGCTGCCGGCTGCCGAGGGCTCTGTTGGATTTGGGATGCGTTGGGAAAGCCCTGCAATTTGTAGTGCTTTTTGGAAGGCAAGGTTTGTTCTCTGTGACTTCGCATGGCAGCTCCTCCTCTGGAGGCACCAGGGAGGTGTCCGGCAGCAGGGCCCTGAAGCGTTTCCTTTTGAGGTGGAGCCCCCAGCTCTCTGTCCCTGCCACTGCTGCCCAGAGCCGTGGAGTGAAGGGTGGTGCCATTTGGGCATGCAAGTAGGTGCTGTACTGGAGCAATCCCACATTACTCTGTGTGGGATTTGCTGTGGTGCCCAGGCTTCCCTGCTGCCCTGGTCCACCTAATGGGGCTGTGGCAGAAGGATGTGCCGGCCCCCGGCATGCCTGGTTAACGGTGAAGCATCAATCTGCAGCTGCTGCCTGGCCTCTGCCTCCTTACCAGGATCTGAGTCAAAGCTGCAGAGGCCTCTTTGATATGCAGTTGCCATAGGAACAGCCTAATTCCATTACTCTCAGACTGGAAGGTGGAGGAAAGCTCAGGCTAAGGCTGGCTCCCAGCATCAGCACAGCCTCAAGGTTGCTCCTTTTCCTCCTGAGCTCTGGGACTGGGAGGCTGTGCCTGTGTCCCCCACCCCGCCATGAGCAGGGAGATGCCTCCTCCACACAGCACAGGGGGATTGGTGTGCTGAGGAGGGGATTGCTGCACAATCAGCAGAGGGGCATCCCTGGCCTGCTGCGCCAGGCATGGAGCGCTGCTCTTTCCCCTTTCTGCTGGCTCCAGCAGCTCAACACCTCCTGCTCTACCAGGTCTTCTCTGGTGGGAAGGACAGCGGGAGATACAGGCAGTCTTGAGAACTAAAGGTCATCCTTATAGCAAAGTACCCTCAGGTTCTCTGGGTTTCCTCCAGCTGCAGTCTGTCTGTGCTCGGAGATGGTGTGATTCCCAACAGCCTGTGCAGCTCTTGTGGCTGTGAATCAGGCTCCGCTCTGCTCCTGCCATGGGAGGGAGTGCCTAAGGATGTGTTAGTGTGTGAAATGCCTTGTTGCAGGTGTTAGCTCTGCTAGTGACACACTGCACTGTCCTCCTCCCGTCACATGCCTGGGCAGGGCCAGCCTGGCTCAACCTGTCATTCAGTTCATTCAGTCTCAAGCCTGGCACTGGAGCACTGCCATTCAGTTGATTTTCCTTTGTGTGTTTCCCCAGGGCTGACAAATCCCTGTTCCTTCAGGTTCCCCTTTTCCCAAACATACTGCTTCCATCTCACATACTCTTGCTTTGGATCTTATCTGAGCAGAACAGTCCTGGGTTTTGCTGGCACTGGGTTCTTCTGACCACCCCTTGCTCTGGGTGCAGGTGTGTGGTTGCATTGCATATACCTCCATCCCAGGAGGAAGGGTGTTGTTGGAGGTGGTGGAGCTGGGCTCTGCTGCTGGCATCAGGGTGGATTTGAGTCATAACCTCGTCCTGTCTGTTCCTTTGTTTATCTGTACATTAAAAATGAGCCTCAGCTCTCAGGGATGTCAGAGCTGGGTTGTAGTTAATGTTTGTCAAATGCTTTGAGGCTCCTGAATGACACCAAAGAAGGGTAAAATATGCTACTCGCATGGCTGAGAGGAGCAAACAGCACTGATCATCCCTCAGGGAAGGCAGTTTCCATAGCAGACATTCCCTGCAGATCAGGAGGATTCCAGCCTCCCTTCCTGCTGCTCTTCAGGTCTTATCCCTTTGTTTCACTGCACAGGAAAGAAAATCTGTTCCATGAGCAGTGGGGTTGGGCACTGCTGATCCGTGCGGGCTGCAGCCTCTCCATTGCACAGGAAAGCAGGAGGGGAGGCAGAGGATTATGGAGTTAATCTGCCCAGCCCTGCCTGACCCCTGCCTGCTGCCTGGGAGCCTCAGTACAGCCAGGAAAGCAGGTTGGCTTTCATGTCAGTGCATGGTTGTGTGAGTCCATTGCTCCGTGCTGGGCCTGTTGTTACCCCACAGATGAGGCTCTTGCCTCAGCTTTTCTTTCCTTCCTTCTGTTGATAGCCTGGGGCCTGCAGCCTGCACTGGCCAGAAGCTCAGAGCAGAGGCCGGGTGCCCATTAGGACATTTAATTGGGTGCTGCAGGGTAACACTGCAGGCAACTAAATCCAGCCCACGGGGGTAAAGCTGCATCCAAATGTTGTACTGTCAGTCTGGTGTCATAAGGGCTGGTAAGCAAAGGAATACTTGCTGTGGCTGAAAGTCATGGCTAGGATATGAAAATGAGCCCTGGAGAGTAATGTTTGATGGTAAATTAATGGAGTCTTGCATTTTCCTGTAATTAATAGCATCAGGTGGCTTAATGGCTTAGTTCCAGGTTGGAATGCCCTTTTCTCACTGACTTGTAAGGTCTCGGACTCTTTTGCTTTCCTGGGCAGCAGTAGCAGAGCATGGAAGGGTTCATTCCCTCTGTTATCAACATCAGTCACCCAAGCTCCCTGTGATCCAGGCCAAGCAGGGCCCCTGCTCTAACCCTTGCCATTTCTTGCCATTTCTTGCCCTTTCTGCAGTACCACAGCAGCCTGGCTTCTCTGAACGGCCTTGAGGTTCATCTGAGGGAGACTCTGCCCAAAGATTCCTCATCCTCAGCCAAGACAACCTACAGCTTCGCTCACTACGACTGCATTCAGAACGTGCTCACAGGTGGGCCTTCAGGAGGGAGTAAGGAAGAGAGCAGGGTTTCTGGTGACCTTTTCCTGTGCTTCAGACAACTTGCTATAGGCCATAGACCTGCAGAAAGCCCCATGTGTACTGCTCCAGTTCATTCTAATGTTTCCCTCTTTCTGGCAACCCCACAGGCAGTGTCCTGGCTCTTTCCAGCCTAGAAGTGCTTTAGGGAGGGAGAGGAACCTCAGTGATTCTCGGGACCAAGGTCTCAGGCATTCTTGCCACCCCTCTGATGTGTGTGCATGTGGGGAGGGGCACCCCAGGGTTTTGGTTTGTGCATGCCTGAGCACAGTGCAAGTCACTGATTTCTCTTAGGTCGCACTGGGATTTTGGGGTCACCCATCTCTGTTCTGCAGATATCCAGGCTCTGTGGGAGAGGTCCGCAGTCTTTCCTGCTCGGTAAAGCGGGCAGGCTCCTCCAGAGCGGGATTTTAACACCCGCCTCACTCCTGTTCTGCAGCCAACCTCCCCCACACGCCCGGCCCGCTGGATCGGCACTTCCTGAGAGCTGCCACGCTGATCCACTCCGACTTCAGCCAGCTTCCCACTGCCTCCGAGGTGATCGTTAGGTAAGCTGTGCTCATCACTCCCTCCTCCTCCAGCCCCAGCAGTGCTGCATGGCACACGGAGTAGGCAGAGGGGGGGAACCCCTTTTCCAAGGCTAACACACATTGTAGTCATACCGGTGTCTCTTGCTGAGGGTCACTCACGTCACCTTATTCCCTGAGGTTTGTTTTTAGATACTTAATATTCCACCTGTAGTGTGGTCTGGATGTTGAGAGGCCAGAATGCCACCAAGGCCAGTGAAAGTGAAGGCAGAGCTGGGTTGTGCTATGGGTTTGGATGAAGATACAGTGCTAGAATATCTCCAGTTCCTGGCACCATAAGGTTCTAAGGCGCAGTGTTAAATATAGCTGCTCCTAATAAATGTGTGTCTCGGCTGGGAGCCAAAGGCACCCAGAATTGGCAATCTCGATTTTGTTTTCTTGCATGGCTTGTTGGGTTGGAAACACGCTGTAACGTGCGTGGCAAACTCAATTGTAATGCGCCAGGCAAGATGTTCTTATCTCAGCCACAGCCAAGCTCGTGCTGCTGCTCTCCCCGCTCCGGTAGCTGATCCCGGGAACACTGCTCTGTTGGGAACACACAGGGATTCCGCTTGCTTGGCTGTGCCTGTTTGTCCAAAACATGATGAAATAAAGATGCTTCTGGGAATTACACTGTTTCACTTCCCCAACGCAGCTTGCCAAGGGAATGTGAATCATATGCTCAGTGCAGGAGATCTCCTTGCTTAGCATTAGTTTCACTGGCTCCTTAAATCCTCCACCAGCTAAGCTGGCGTATTCTGTGTTGCCCCAAAAAAAGCAACTCCATGTGTGAATCAGCCTGAGTAACAAGATGACTAAAACTGCTTGCTTTCATGGAGAGTTGTTACAGAAGGGTGTCAGCAAACATATCAGTTGCTGCTTTCCTCCGCTGAGGGAATGGAGAGTCCCTTGCTTTGCTCCTTGCCAGTCCTCTTGCAGGTGAATACTGAGTGGGGGATTTCAGTTTCATGCTTATAGTATCAGATTATTGTCTGAGCTTCCTTAGGTGTGACCAAAGAGCCTGTGCTGTTATTTGCTTGTGGGCAGCAGCAGTGAGACAGGTTCCTCCAGGAGAGAAAGGGTCTTAGGCACAAGGAATACTTCACCTGCTATTGATGTACTGGGCTGTTCTGCCAGGAAGGGAGGCTCTCAGAAGGTGGCCACGTGCATGGGTGTTAATGCTGCTGAGAGGGTCGCAGAGGATGTGACATAGGACACTTCAGGATGCCAGGACCCTTGAGAAGGAGGGTCTGGTCCCTGTGCCCTCCTGCGAGGGTTTAGTGCCATTTTAGCTCTGTGTTCCTTTGTTGAGCACACCTGAAAGTCCCTCTTCATAGCTGGGAGTCCAGTGTGCTGTGAGCATCCCAATGCCCAGCCCAGTGAGCTGAAGTGGACCTTGCACAGAGCTGTAAGTCCTGACGTGCCTCCCCTCCTGCCTGCAGGAATGCCGCCACGGCCGTGTACGCCTGCCGGAACCCCGTCCAGGAAACGTACTTCCAGCAGCTGGGTGCTCCGCACCGCAACTCGGGCGTTCCCAACCCTCACGACAGCGCCTTCAGCCTGCCCAGCAAGGCCAAGCAGAAGCTGCTGAAGCACGGAGTGAACCTGCTCTGAAGTGATGCACTGGGGCACGTCTTGGCCCATGTGGGAAGGTTGTTCAGCTCCAGTCAATAGGATCTCAAAGCCATTTACTCCACAGAAGGCACGAGGCTGCAGGCTTGTCCGTGGGGTCTCCAGCCTGGCTTGCCCTGAGGATGGGGCACTCTTATTGCCCTGTTCTGCAGCATGTTCTGTGCTGGTGCAGGGTGGTATTGACATTAGCACTTACCAAAGACTGAAGATAGACATTACTTGTGTTGAGGTGTGTGGTTTACATTGACTCTGGGACTGTTCATGATGCTCTGCTGCCACAGGCAGAGACTCCTGGAGTGCCTTGACCTAAAGGAAAACCTCTCCTTGCTCTAAGCTACGCCGACACTGGGCTATGGGGCACTGCCTCTGCCTGGAGGTCAGTGCCTGCTTGCCCTGGTCACACTGGGGCTTTATATCTTAATCCGTAGAATTGCTCCCCCACCTTGCCTTGGTTAATGGAGCCTGCATGTTCTCAGATTAACTGGAATAGAACAAGTGCTGCAAAACTCATAACCCTCCTACAGGCACTGTTAGGAGGTTTTTATACTGTAGCTGATCCTTCTCCCTCCTCACTGCCTGGTCTGTGATGGTGCAGCCCAGCACTGCCTGCCCTGCTGCCCCATGCAGCTGTAGCCTGCCGGCCTCTCTCAGGTCCATGGTGATGATTGTATGAATCCGCCCAACTCCTGCCCTCCTCCTCCCCTCCCTCCTCTTGGAGGGCCTTGTTTCGCCTCCTGGCTCCCACTGCTCAGTGTGTCTGTGCTCTGTTGACAGAGGGCAAGTGGGAGCTCCTTAAGCTAATGGGACCAAAGAGGGTTTGTGGCTCCTCAGCAGCTCTTCTGTTCCTGTGTCCCTGCCGTGGCTGGTGATTGCTGCTTAGGCCCGGGTGATGGACGCCTGTGTCTGTGCTGGTTCAGAGCCTGCCCTTACATACCCATCACTGTGACAATAAAAGAGTCTCCAAGACTCATCCAAGCTCTGTGTGTCAGTGGCCAGAGTCCCACTTACTGCTTGGTTGTGTTGTGGTTCCTGGTGTGAGGGTGGTCTGTTACTCCTGGTTGGCTCAGTGCTGAGGGCAAGTTCCTGTGCTGGTGGGGCTGAGCAGAAACCCCTGTTGCTATAAATGTGCTACGTGAAGATTGCTGAAGGTAGGTGTGTTACTGGCTTGTCATGGTGAGCAGACTTGTGTGGAGTTAGCAGGGCACCCCCAGGAGCTGGACCCAGTAAAGTCGCCATCCTCGCAGCTTGTTCCACCCGGACAGTGGGTGATGCCCGAGGTAGCTCTGCTGCTGGGACAGGCAGGGTCTCCGAGAGAAGAGCTGGCTGCCTGCTCAGGCCTGGCTGGGCAGGGGTTGCCTCTGCCTTCCTCCCTGGCAGTGGAGGAGGTGTTTGAGCAGCAGGAATGCTCGTGGCACTGCTCCTGCTGCTGCTTGCTCTGGATAACAGCAGTGTGGGTGTAAAAGCTTGCTGGAAAGCCTGAGCTGCAGCCAGCCAGGAGCCCTCCTGCTGTGGTGATAGACAGTTGTGGACAAGCTGCTCTGGCTCTGGAGTGCAGCACCGAGAGGCACCATGTAGGTGAGGGGTGCAGAGGTGGGAGAATGCAGGAGGGAAGATGCTCATGTGCTGCAGCCATCTGGTGATGTTCTGGGGCCCTCTGACATCCTCCCTCTGTCTCCTCTCTGCCTGCTCAGCAGCCCCAGTCCAGGCTCCTTCGAGGGTGCTCGGGAGGTGAGGAAGCCCTGGGCTGCCATGAGGAGCAGAGGGGCAGCTCGGGGCTGCTCTGCTTCCCCCAGGGAGATCCTGCTGGCTCCTCACTGGGTGTTTGGGAAGTGGTTGGGTGCTCCATTGGGAAACACGAAGAAGTTGAAGGAAAAGCCTGAGGGGGACAGGAGGGAGTTTTGGCACAGCAGCAAAGCACAAAATAGATGCTTTTGCCTGCTGTCAGGAATCTTCCACTACAATCTGCTGTGCCGTCTGTCGGCAGTGGAACAGCTGGGGCTGCTCTCTTCCCTTCCTGCTTCTTGAGCTGCATCTGGCCACCAGGACCCATTGCTGTCCTTTGTTAAGAGGAAGGTTGTCTTGGGGTAGGACAGTGGAGAGCTCCAGGCCCTTGACTTAATGGTTGTGTTGCAGAGGGGCTGTTTAAAACCGGCCTCATCCCACCCTGGAGCTCCTGCCTTTCTGCTTTTCCAGCCATTTCTCCGCATCAGCTCCTGCTGAGCTGCAGCAGGAAGCAGGATCCAACCCCGTGGTGATTGCCTGGCCCCTGGACTCGTTACAGCAGCAGGCAGAACCCGGAATGTTTTCAGCACAACTGTTTATTGATAATCTTTGCTTATCCACCACTGTATGAATGGTACCAAACCCTAAGCCAGTGACCGGCTCCCGCAGGGTCTGGTGCCGGGCAGTCGATGCGTGTAGAAATCATGCACGTCAGATAGCCTGTAACAGGACAGGTGTAAAAACCATCTCGGATGTATTTGGAATCTCTGCCTTATCCTGCATCCAATCACTGGAAAACCTGTAAAGAAACCGTGTTAGGAAGGGGCTGCGTTCCCTCCCCACAGGGTACCTGGAGCCACCTCCTGAGCAGAGGTGCAGGATGGGGTAAGCATCACAGGCTGTGCTTCATGGGTGCTGTGTTATAAACTATGGTAGCTCCATACCCCGAGACCCTCAAACACACCATGGGTGCTGGGGGCCTTTGGGAGAAGCGTGTTGGCTGTTTTGTGCACAGGACACTGGGGCCTCTGCCTTTGGAAACCTTTCCTTTGCTGTCAGATCTGTGTGAGCTGCCTCTGTACACTTGCCCTGGCTCAAGGAAAGGAGAAGATGGAGCAGCAGCAGGAAGCTCATCTCCTTTCTTCCCTGGCCTTAGCCTATGGAAAACAAAAGCTTTGCGCCACGTTCAAACAGCGTCCTGCTTCTGCAGCGGCTTCCCAGCTCCAGCTGTGACAGACAAAGGTTGCAGATAAAGCCAGGAGGGGGATTTAGGTAACTGGTAACACCCTCGGTTCAGACTAAACAGGACTCCATGTGAGGAGGAGGAAGCAGGAGCCCTGGGGATCATGGTGCAAGAGCTCTCTGTGGGCAGAGCACTGCCTCACCCACCCCAGCCTGAGCAGCCCCTGCCTAGGAGAATGCATTATGACCCCCCAGCATCCATCCATCCACCGAGAGACTGTGACCAAGCCGGGGCTGGGCTGCTGGCTGGGTTGCTGTTTTGGGGGGTGTGTGTGTGCTGGGTTTTTGGTTGATGACCACGAGAAGTTTTACATCATCACATTCAAACGAACACCCTTGGCTTTGTTACTCTACTTCTGAACACCGCAAAACACAGTAGCAACGTAACACGCAGGAGAGTGGTGCTGCAGCTGAACCATGGAGGAAGGCGATGCGCTCTCATGGAGGAAAAGAATCCCTGAAGCCGATGATGGAGGGGAACGATGGGCGCGGGTACACGTCACAGTTTCCATTCACAAGAGCCTGGGCCTGAGGCCGTGCGCTGGGAGGCAGCTCCCATTTGGTGCCGGCGCCGGGCTGGCCTGGCCGCCCTTGAACCCACTGCCCCGGCCAGTGCCGTCATCGTCCTGGCGCAAAGATGAAGTCAAGGGCTTGGCGCTCAGCGGCGGCGACATTGGGGTGCCACAGGTCCACCATGAAGATCACGCGGGGACCCTCCTCTGGGGGACCTGGGATGGAAACGCACGGTGAGGCTGTGCTCCAGCTCCCATGGGATGATGCTCACCCCGGCGCAACGGTGATGGGCTCCATGCTGGGAGGCTGCTGCTTGTACCCGGAGCATGCACCAGCACAGACCCAGGTCCCAGTAAACATCTGAACTGCTGCTTACTGGGAGCCCAGGGCCTCCAGCACAGGGTAAGGGCCTCCTGGCAGAGCTCTGGGCAATCAGCCCTGGAGGTTTCCCGTCACAGGCAGGATGCTGAGCTCGCCCTCCTCACTACTGCATCTCAGAGCCGTGCAGGAAGCTGCTGCTGCGCTGTTCCAGCCTTCCCAGCCCCACGGCTCTGCACTGAGCAGCGCATCCCAATCCCACAGCAGGGCTGATGTGGGAGCAACAGCTTTTGTTCTCCCACTCTCCCCACACGCACGCTCCCCTGCGCGGAGCAGCTCTGCTGGAGGCTGTTACGCCATCAGCAGCTAATGCCGGTTAATCCGGGAGAGCTGGAGCGGAACGGCCTCCGTCAGTGACGGGAGAGGCGGAACAGGCCGCCGGGAAGCTGCCATCCCTGCGCAGGAGACAAAGGCACCTCGGGCACATCAATGCCGGGCTGATGCAGCCGGTGGGAATGCTGCGAGGGCTGGAGGATGCTGCGGCTGCAGCACTGGAGCCTGAGCTGCACTTCCCAGCCCTGGAGGATCACAAGGAGGGGATTGCTGCTCCCCAGCCCCCAGCATGGCGCCAGTGCAGAGCACCGTCAGCCCCCTCGGGGTTCACTGACCTTCATGGAACGCCGTGTGCAGGAAGGAGTCATCAAAGAGCAGGCAGCGGCCCTCAGCCCAGCACTGGGGCTCACCCCCCACCACCAGCTCGCAGTTACTGGGTGTCTTCAGACCTTCATGCACAAAGAGAGAGGACAGGGTCAGGGCAGGCTCCCTGTGACGAGGAGCAGCCCTGGAATGGAAACAGGGAGCTCCACTGCAGAACCCTCGTGGGGAAGAGGCTCTCCATGTGCAGGACAACCTGAGAAACAAAATGGGTCTGTCCCTAAAACACAAGTGCAAGTCAGGCCAGTCTGGGGGTTGATCCCATCACCCTGCAGCACCAGGGCCTCTGGAGCTGGTGCAGTCACCCTGCCCCAGGGATGCTGCCATGGTGGAGGAAGGGGTCAGGGCTCGCGTGATTCATAGCCGGTAACAACACAGCAGGAATGGATCTCAAGGAGATGCCAAACCCCAGGGAGCGCAGCCGGGGCTCAACCTGCTCAGGAGAGCTGGCAGCACAGAAGCTGCTCTGCTTTCCTCATGGATGCTTCAAAGCTGCCGAACACCAAAGCCTTTTCCCTGCACAATGGCCTCAGCTGGAGATGCTCCAGCTGGAAAGGAGGAGCTGAGCCTGCAGCTTTCCATGGCACCCGTGCCTGGGGAATGCTGCCCGGCCCTTGGAGGGGCAGAGCTGGTGCCTGTGCATGGCCCAGTGCATTCAGCAGCAGTCACAGGACTGGAGTGAGCCCTGGAGAGCCCCTTGCCCACACTGATGGATGCTCTGGCTCTGCAGAGCAAGCTGGCCTCAAAGGGCAGGTTGTCTCTTAAACGCATCCGTGTCCTGGGCACTGCAAGAGCTGATCCCAGCGCTGAGATGGGGATGTCAGCATGCCCCGGGCACGGTGCTGTGTCCTGGCTGGAGCTGGAAAACATGGAAGGGCAAGAGGATGATCCACACTGCTCATCTCCCCAGGTCATGCTGCTCCAGCCCTAGAGCTGATCCCAGCTCCATGCTGCTGCCGGGGCAGTTCTGAGCCATTGGTCCCCCCCAGGAATTGCTCTCAGCCCCTTTCAAAGGGGATGCCTCTCCCCAGCACCCCAGAGCGAGGGCAGAGCCATTGTCCAAGTCCACAGGCCTGGGACGCTCCTGGGATCCGCTCTCCGGGCTGCTTCCTGTTGTGGATAAAGGGGCAGTCACTGCCGGAGCGTGTGTACCCAGGAGTAGCTGGCTGCATCACGGTCGGTGTTTGCCAGCAGGGCCCGTGCGGTGCCTCCCCCGGCACGGTCTGTGCCGGTTCCAGTCCCGCCATCTGTGCCTGCAGGAGCTCCCATCCCGGCAGCCCGGTGCCACCATCCTGCGCCCAGCTCCCGAGGGGATCCCCCGGGATCCCCCCCTGGTCTGTTCAAAGCAGGATCTTTGCTCACATCTCCCGGAGAGCACCCGGAATCCCAAGGCCCCCGAATCTCACAGCAGCAGGAGCCCAGGCTGGCAGGAGGAGGAGGTGAAACGCTCACAATGCTGAGCTGGGGACGCTGGGGAGGTCGGGCACTGAGCACCAGCCTCTCCTAGGGAGCATGGTGCTGCCAAAGCCCCAAAGCACCCTCAGGCCAAAGCACAGCAAACTTGAGCTGGCCCTGGGGATGCAATTAGTGGCCCCCTAAAGGGAAAAGCTGGAGAGGGGCTTTGGACAAGGGCCTGTAGGGAGAGGCCAAGGGGAATGGCTTTAACCTGCCAGAGGGGAGACTGA
>WYDI02022703.1:0-30982 GCA_009867235.2 Psittacus erithacus | reverse complement strand
GTGGTGAGGCACTGGAATGGGCTGCCCAGGGAAGTTGTGAATGCTCCATCCCTGGCGGTGTTCAAGGCCAGGCTGGAGAAAGCCTTGGGTGACATGGTTTAGTGTGAGGTGTCCCTGCCCATGTCAGGGGGGTTAGAACTTGACAATCTTAAGGTCCTTTCCAACTCTAACTATTCTGTTATTCTATTAGTTTTCCTTTTGTTTCTGCTGCATTTTTTGTCAGGTTCTCTTCCTGCAAGGCTGTAATGTGCAGTTGTGAGTCCTGTAGTGATATATTAATTGAATTGTAAGGACTGTTTCTACTGGATGAAAAAATAATAAAAGCATTAGACTTAGGTTCTACCTAAAAATAAAGTTCACTATCAATGTCAAATTTTAATGGATATTTTTTGTGATGCTTGTTGGGAGGATAGTCATCTTTTGGACTATGAGTATGCAGAAATATTACCAGTGGCCTGTGCTGAATTGTACTGCAGCATCCCAGTCTGTGACAATATATCACAATGAATCCTGAGATCAATACTTACTTCTTTTGCATACTTGCAAGGCAAGTATTTTAGCAGGTAAATATAGCAGAATAGCAATTCCCTACTGCAGACCATTAAAGGAGCAGCATGTTTTCCTTTTCTGTAGGCCTGGAGACCTGTGTGTTTCGCTGTATCTTGTTTCTAGATAGGGCTGCTTAGGTGCCTGCTTGATTGGTTGTGCGTGAGGGACTCATGGTGCTCACAAGTGAGGGATTGTGCGAACTCTCACTTCCCGTATTTACACTGGATGTGGCAGATGGGACAAAGGTTATCATCTCAGCA
The DNA here is from genome assembly GCA_009867235.2 of Psittacus erithacus. Lineage (NCBI taxonomy): Eukaryota > Metazoa > Chordata > Aves > Psittaciformes > Psittacidae > Psittacus > Psittacus erithacus. Next base: position 30,173 of record WYDI02022703.1, on the reverse strand, counting down.
CACTGCCTGCTGAATCCTTCCCTGGAGCAAATGGCCTTGCTCAGAAATTCCTGCACAATCTTCATGCTTTGGGCCAATTTTTTCACACAGCTTTCAGCATGTAATCCTGTTATTGTTCTGCTGTCTCTTGAGGTGAGGAGTCTAGCATTTTACTATGTTTATGAGTATTTACATTCTCCATTCAAAACATGCTCCTTATTTATAGCTTGAAATTCATAGAATACTTCAGGTTGGAAAGGAAGTTTAAAGGTCATCTAGTCCAATCCCCCTGCAATAAGCAGGGACATCTTCTACTACATCAGGTTGCCCAGAACCACATCCAGCCTGGCCTTGAATGTTCCCAGTGGTGGGGCATCTACAACCCCTCTGGGTAACCTGTGCTGGTGTTTCACTACCCTCATTGTAAAATAATTCTTCCTTATATTTAGTCTAGATCTGTCCTCCTTTAGTTTAAAACTATTGCCCTTGTCCTATTGTAGCAGACCCTGCTATGATGTTTGTCTCTATCTTTTCTATAAGACCTCTTTAAATACTGAAAATCCAAAATAATATGTTCCAGGGGCCTTTTTTTTTCCAGGCTGAAAACCCCAACTCTCTCAGCCTGTCTCCATAGAAGAGATGCTCCAGCTGTTTGAGCATCTTTGTGGTCCTCCTTTGGACTTACTCCAATAGGTCGATGTCCTGCTTCATTCTGCCTAAAACATCTCATTCTACTTTAAGAAATGCACAGCTCACCTTGGTTCTCAGAGTTGGCCAATTTGACTTTCTGTAGCTTTCAGTAGGTAAAAAGGCTGAGTCTTCCCCCAGAAACCCATTTTGAGCTCTTTTTCCTTTTCAGTCTTTCAGACAGGGCTCTGCTATCCTATAGTGTCACCTTCTTTGGAGATGCTGTCTGTGCCAGGCTGTCAGATGCTACTGTCACTCCCGCACCACCTCTTCCCCTGGGCTGCTTAAGAAGCAGCATCTCTGTTATCAAACCTGGCTGCCCTGCACTCTACTGCGGACTTTGAAGTACAAACTGAATACTGTCACGCAGTGGCTGTTTGACACCAAGGTGCATAATTGAATGATGATAGAGATGCTTTCATTTGTTGTTGCTTTCATCCCCTGCTTCAGGGTGACTGTAATCCTTAGAAAATATACTACTTGGTATAGAAATTGTAAGCACTTAAGTGACATTCAGTTTCCAAGAGGAGAAATGAAAGTGGTGGTATTTGAGCCGCTTGTTATGGTAAGTTCTGCACTTTGTATAGAAGTGGAGATCTAGCAGTCTACATATGCATGTGATACGTGTCACCTCTGGAGTCTGGGTGGAGTATGTCAACTTGTATGTTGGCAGAAACAGGTTCAAATCCCAGTCTTGCCTAGCTGATAATAGTACTTTCCTGTCCTTGTCAGTCTGAATCTGTTAGAATGAGAGATGAATTTATCTCTTCAGGCATCCAGCTCCACTAGTAACTCCCTTTTCCTACCCCAGCCTCTGGTGTCAGTTGCAGGAAACTGCAGAACCTGTGCCATATTTTTGTTCTGATCAGCTCCGTGCAGAGGAGATATTACAAACAGTTCATTTCCCAGACGTGGAGTTGTGGAAATAGTACTTTCTAATTAAAGGTGGAATTGCCACTTAGGTAGCCAGACAAGCATTAAGCCACCATCTGAGCTGAAGGAAATGGCTCCATGTCAGAAAACAGGCATAAATCAGCTGGAGATACAAGCCTAAAGTGGTTGGTGGGTTGACATATAAAGAATTTAGAGCTCTTCTACATAGCCTGCATTTGCTTAAGAAATAACATGAACTACTGAAGGGATATGCTGTAAACAAATGCTAATTATTCAGCTTGATGCAGAAGTATCTTCACTAAAGGCAAGAAATTATGTGTCTGGATGATACAGGAGAGAAGATCTGAGGTTATAATTGCTCTCATATGATGTTACTGCAGGGAGAGAGAGAAGAATTTGCTGTGAAATTTGCTTTGGGAGAAAGCTGAAACCATGCATGCCAAAACTTAGGGAAAACAATCAAGAGTTTAATCCAAAATGGGGAAAACATTTGCATTTAAAATATTTGGCCTTTTCATGCTTCTCCCTCTCCAGTTAGCTGCCATAACTTCATTGAAAGATTCAGAATACAAAAGCTGCTTACTACATATCTCTACTTCTTTGTCAGTAAAAGAATATTTCTTCCAGAAATGCCACTACTGTGAGACACTGTGCCAGTGCTCCGGTCAGTGAATGAGTTGCGGTGAAATCAGAGTATGTCAGTGGAGGAAGGTAGCAACAGTAATGTCGATGGAATTGGTCACAAGTATTTGAGTATTAGACTTCTAATCAGAGGGATTATATCGCAACCTTAATTCCCTAACCATTATCCACTGTGGGTAGTGTACCTTTCATGTGACAAAGCTTCATTTAGTGCAGTGTGGAGGACAACACTGCAGTGTCTAAGGGATGAAAATGCTCATGGGCTCTCCTGTGAGGAGGCTGAGACAGAAGAGTTGCTCTGTGTTTTTTCAGTGCTCACTGTCACAAAATACCTTCTTGCAAGTTGCCTAGAGCTATTAGCATTTCAATTGTATTAGCATGCTTCCTTTATGCATGTAATCACAGCTGTTACCACTGCTAGTTTTAGACTTAGCAACGGGAGATAATTATCAAAGAGAGGAGACCTCAAGGTCGGGTTTCTATCTGAGTGCTTTGTATTTCAGGCATCAGCAGTGATACAAGCCCTGGGACATCCTCCATGAGCCTCACCTGCCTGAAAATAGGTGCCTTGCTGGTGATGAGCAGCATGTCCACATGCATCCTCCATGTAAGTAGAGGAAGTTTAGAAATCGCCTTGACCTTGTTCCTTCAAAACACTTCGTTTGGGGTGCAATGGACCCTTCCTTTACTGATTGAAAGGAATTGTCTCTGGTCTCCAAAAATATGTGGCTTTCAAAGGGTTCCTGAGTTTATTGCCAGTGGGGCTTCTCTATATGCCTAATACAAATCAGACTAGAACTTGCAGTTTTACAAATTTAGGTATTTAAAAAAATAATTACAGGTAAGTAAGCAGTATGGCACTGGCTTTGATTTCCTGCTTGGGGCTTTGCCCAATTTTTAAAACCTGTGGAAAGTGGGAGCAAACTTTGTTATTCTAAAATGCACTCAGTTCTCACCTTTTGACATGTAGAAGGATAACACACGGAGCAGGGAAAAGTTCAGTCCCTTGAACCTATTGTATGGACATGAAATAGTCTCAGTTCCTTATATGAGAGCAGCTCATTAGCTGTGCTGCACACACGGGTGCAGTGGCCTGTTTTTTTTAAAATCTCATCCTTTTTCTATACTTCGAGCTCCTCCTGGGTGGCTGCCTGTCAATTGCTGTTCCCATTGGCTTGTAGTAAATATTTTTCTTTTTATACATCAGTCGGAGAGGAGTGAAATTTTGGGAGAAGCAAATGTTAGATGGAATTCTTGGTAGCTTTTTGTGGACTTTTCCAAGCCAAGACTTTCTCCTTTCCCTTCATCCAAGAATCAGTGAAGGTTGCCTTGAAAATCTAGCGTTGTTTGTACTTACCCATGTGGAATAGCAAAGCTCTCCGGTTTTACTATTATTGTGCTCTGAGAGACGTGCTGTGAGAATTAGGGACTTGACATAACATTTCTTTTCCTGCCATCTCTGATGATTCAGATGCACAAATGAGATTCTAACTGTTTACTTGCATATTAATTTTAAGCTTAATTAGTAACACAAGGGGTGCAGGGAATTAGTGTTTGACAAATGGAAAAAGACATGTATGGTAGGAAAATGAAGCAGTGTTTATTTTTAAGCTCCTAAGAGGCTGCTGCAGACTATGAAGAGAAAAGGAAAACAAATTGAACTATCGGAAAAGTACTTAAGAGTGTGTCAAGTTTTCCTTCCTCTAAGTTAAAAGACTAATATTTGCAAATATAAAAATGCTGCAAATTTGTCCTGGATGTCATTTGCTAGAGAAACAAGAGCCAGTTTGAGTTGCTCTTTCTCCAGGAAAGATAAGGGATGAATTACAAAGGAGGAAGCATTGTCTATAACCTCTGCACCAATTACATCTTCCTCCTAAAAGTAGTGAAAGTACCTATGTGGTCAAATTGTTCAACAGACAGGGAGATTTAAATTTTCAAAGATTTTAAGACATTTATACTCTTCCTAGAAATTTTCTCGCATTTATTTTGAGGATCTTGCCTCATCCATCAGCCATATTGAATCACAGTGGTGCATCATCTATTTTCTCTTAGGGGCCCCATTTCTGGGTGCTTTCCTGTTTGAGACTGTGTCTTTGCCCCAAGGCTTTCTGATTTTCTTCTCTTCATGTTTTCTAGGCATGCAGGACTTCTGTAAGTTAAATGGATTTCATATACTAAAATTCATGCTTAGGAGGTTAGTTTCTACTTAAAAAACCCCGTAGCTCCACTAGACTGAATCTGCCTGTCCTACATTTATTTCACTTTTTCTTACACTGACTTATTTGTTCCCTTCTGTTAGCTATGCTCAACCCAAGGCCAGTCTTTGGCAATTAAGAAAAGTGCATTCCTACTGAAAGATTTGCTTGGTCTCCCTGTGGCCAGAAGGTATTTCACAAACTACAGCAATGGTCTGTTTCAGGATCCAGTCTTCCCTTTCACATGGTTGACAATTGTCACACCCTACTGCCCTGTATGTACCGAGGAGGTAGAAATGGATCAGGGGAGCCCGGGAGCTGAGCTAACAAATATTTGGTTGGGATTTAATCAGGAAATAATGGAAAAGGGCATGCCATACAGTTTTATCCACCAGCCCCTCTGTGATTCCTGTAATCCATTAATGGCTTTATTCCAGCCTTGTGTTGGTTAAACAGTCAACATAAGAGATTGTTTCTTCATCCCTATCTAGCCACTGCTGGGCACAGGGAAAATGGCTATAAGGAGCCCTGCCGACCTGCTTTACTCCTAATCTTTCCCCTTCTTAACTGAAAAGCAGCCTTTGTGCAGAATCTCACCTGCTGTTATTCCCAGACTGTCTGAGACTGCAAAATGGCACCAGGGGTCATATAAAAACTGAGAGTCAAGACCTGGTCTGAGGGGTAACATGTACAAGCACTAAGCAACTGCATCAGTTATTCAGGGGGGAAGATTTTACACTGCCTCATGTTACTCCACTGTTCCTGGTGTGTTTAGAGGCAGTATCTCCCCCTTTCCTGCTGTACATGCCGCACACTCACCTGGAAACATGGAGCAGAAAGATCCATGTACATTAGTAACTACATTGAACTTGCAGGGTACTTTAAAGTTTTGTTCCTCTGCTCCTGGGAAGGATGCAAGCTGTCAGTTGTACAACGTCAGCAAAACACGATGGCCGGGCTCCATGGCTTGTTTTTGATTCTGAGGGACTCTGGAGGGCAAGCACTTGATTTAGAGCTGCAGAAAAAGACTGCAAAAGTCCAGTAGGAGCAGGTAAAGGGTGATAATTACTGTGTAGCTCATGCATGAAAGCTAGGAGGTCACGGTTCCTGCAGCATTTAAGCTCCAAGTGATTATCTCTTTGGAACAGCACTTTACACAATAAGCCTGTCTCAGATCCTCTCAGCAGCTGGAGATCCTTCTGTCTTTTTATTTTGTTTAAAATGTCATTCAGCAACTCTGATGAGTCAAGGGCATGTGAAGAAGGCACATTCAGTCACCCATGCTGAAGGTCAGGAGAAACAGCTCAGCACCTCTCATCACTAGAAAGGGCTCCTTCCACTACTGTCCTCTGATGGGATTCTCAGCACATTGGTGCTCTTGTGGAAGCACTATTCAGAGTTGCTCTTTTTCACCTAGTTTATCCTCAGGTGTTCCCCTCCCTTGCGATGACTCTGCAGGCAGAGGGAAGCACAACTGCACCTCCTGGTTTTGCTGGTTCCTGGGAGAACTCTCATAGAGACATTAGGGGTTTCTTGCATTTTCCCCGTGCTACAGCTCTGATGCTTCAATGGCTAATTTGGTATAAGCATTGATGTCGCGCTTGTTTCTTGCATGTTCAAAAAGCTGAGGAGTAAAGTGTGTGTCTCTGCCAGGTATCTGTTTCTGTGTCAATCCACAGACCAGTTTTGAAGTCATTGTGGGTTGTAAAACCTGTTGATGTTGATTCCTCCTTCCTGCCCCCCTCAGGTCCCCCCGCCTCTTAGGAAAATAAAACTCTAGTATTTGGTATTGGGCTCTCTTCTTTGCTAAACTAGTGAGCATTTGGAGAAACTTTGGTGGCTTGTAATGAAGTGAATTTACTCTGGAGTTTCTGAGTGGAGCAGCTGGCCCTGCCTAGATTTATCTTCATTGCCTTGTAGAAGCTGGTCTATACGATTTTAATTCTGCTGCTTTACACCTCCCCTGAGAAACCGCTTGCTTTTCTTTAAAATAACAGGGAGTGCAGTGGAAATTGCATTGGTTCCCAAATGCCATATGTCTTTTTCCTGGTTTTGGAAAGAACTTTCAAAATCATTGACAAAACCATAAACTGAGTTAAATATATATTATACACCTAGAAACAATCCACCTCTAGTGTTTACACTATGTTAGTTAACTTTATTTCTCTTTTTTAAAAACCTGTTGCAACTTTTCATAGGGCTTCTAGCTGTTAGTGCATTCTGTAGTTATTCACGGATAATTGTGGTATACGACTTGCAGAAATAGTAACCTTCAGCAGCCCTCTGCTGAGTTGCTGAAAAGGAGAAAGCACATTCCATATTCCAAATTTACCAGCTTTAATAAAATTAAAAGGCATAGAGAGATTTCTCCTTCCTCTTTTAGACTAAGCTGAAGCCAAATATTTTCTATCTTCCACTAAGGACTTGGCGAAGGATGTTCAGAGCTTCCTCAGAATGTTTTCTGAAATCAGAGGTGCAGGTCTCCTTGTCATGAATTCAAAAGGCATCAGCACATACCCTGGTTCTCAAACCAGCACTCACTCATACTTTTCTCTCTTTGTGAAGTCAACTTTCTCTAGATCAAAGAGGAACTTTTCTAGATCTAAGATGCATGTAAGGATATGTGCTCTGGTTGTATTCTCCATGCATAGGTTATGTGATGTTGTTCCAAAAAGTTTCTGTATTAATGTCACAATATTTTTATCACAGTCTTTTATTTTTCCATTTCTTATCGGTATTAATTGACCCGGCTATTTCAATGAAATGTTGAGATGAAAATTATAACTCTGTTTTCTTCTCCTGCAAAGAGAATGGAAGGTTTAGATTTCTTTTTTTTTTTTTTTTTTTTGTTAGTTCTGTTTTATGTTATTTATTTATTTATTTTAAAGGTCAGGATATAACTTCTTTTTTGCTGGCAAAGCTTTTGGTCACAATTATCTTTTGAGTCCATGGCTATCATAACGGAGTTGAACCTGTCAACTTTCTGTCAGTCTTCTGCAGTGGATAATAATTCTATTGAGGTTCATGTAACAATTCAGTCCTACTTCATCTGCCAGTCACTCATGCTCAAGTAACCTTAATTAATAAGATATGATGCCAGAGACCTGTGTTGTCTTTGATCCTGTTCTGCTATAAGAATAACTACCAGCCCTTTCCCTGTGATATCAATTTCCCATTCTTTCTGCTCCTACAAATACTATTCGGTATGCTTTTAGAATTTCTATTTGTCTTTTTGCAGTATTTTCTTTATGCACTTCTCTTTTTGTACTTTTGTACTTTTTTGCACATTTCTTTCTGTATGTTTATTCTGCCCACCTGATGGCAATAATTATTGCAAAACTTCTCAAATCTCTTTGCATTTTTATGAGCATTCATATTGGTCCCCTCAGAGAAACTCTCGTCTCCAATTTGCACAACAAATTTCCCATGCACTTACATTTTTCCCTTAGACGAGGAATTTGTATCCTCTCTTAAGCTATATGTTTTTTGTTCTGTTCCATTCATTTTCATTTGGAGAAAGAGAAAAGATGATTCAACTTTATCCAGATAGAAAAAGACAAAGTTTTTCAAATCCAAAGGATATTTCTGTGCAGCTTGTTACTGAAACCCATTCTTATTAATGATATTATAGTATTTGGAGCCCACTTAGGGACTAAGTCATCCCCAATGCTTTATAGCATATGTGAAAACAACTATTACTTTCTCTGTCAGTGGATGCAGTGCTGTTTTCAATTTTGTGCATACATGCCTTTTTTTTCAGCATCTTTCTAAGTTATTTATGGAATAAGAGTTCTACCTACTTCTAGAAAAAGAAATCATAGAATCATAGAATGGTTTGGGTTGGAAGGGGCCTTAAAGGTCATCTGATTCCAACCCCACCTTCACTTCTTCTGCACAACCTGTTCCAGAGTCTCACCACCTTCATAGTGAAATTTTTTTTCTTAATGTCCAACCTAAATCTCATCTCTGTCAGTTTAAAGCCATTCCCCCTTGTCCTGTCCCTACATGAGTATGCAAAATGCCTCTCTTCACTTGTCTTGTTGGCCCCTTGAGGTACTGGAGACTTAAACAACACCACTTTGTGGAGATTAAACACACAGACTCCCGCAGAATCCCATGCCAAAAACTTCTTTACTGTCAGAGATTTCTTTTCTATCCCCCCCCTTCTGGTTTGTATAGACTACACCTTTTGTTCCCGCGCTACTAACAGGACTGGCTGCATTTGAACATCGCCACCCTCTGGGTGGCCACTCCCCTCTATGTTCAGGCCCAGCCCAGGATGCTCTGGCCGATTCCAGGATGTTCGAGCCCAGAATGTTCTGGCTGATCCCAGGATGTTTGGCCTAGCCCAAAACCTTTTACACCAACACCACTTCTTCCTAAATCTTTTGCTGTCACTGGTAGTACTTCAGAGGTAGACATAAATCACCCTAAAGACTTTTCTTTCTTTATAATATGCCTGGCTCCATTAACTTCAGAGCATGAGGCCCCATGTCTCAAAAAGTATCACTAGTTTGAGATGTTCAGGGCCTGATGTGAAAAGCCTAGTGGTGAGGGAGGAAAGCCACATACAACCCAACTGTCATGCACTGTTTCTTCCTGAGAATGCTTCTGTTTACTGATGTTGATCATGAGCACAGGGCAACTCCAAACAAAGAACTCAGCATGAGCTGTAAAACAGTGGTTTTAAATGAGGCAATTTCCAACAATCACCAGCAGCAGTAACAGATAACTCAAGGAGGTACTGCTTCTTTGCCATGCCATTAGCATTAAGGGCAGACACCATGTGGAGAGAGCCACAATGCAAACAAAACAAAAGTCAAACAGCCTGTCCTGTGAACTCTGCTCCTACCTCTCTAAAGGCACAACTAGCTTCAAGGCACACTTTGTCTTAGCAATCTATGGAGTGTTTAGCATTGTCCCAGCGTGGATATAAAGGCTCTTTCCTGTTTCTCCCCATTTACAGCCAGGACCAGGCCCACAAAGCTTGAGAGGTGAATGCTGGCATCCTGGCTCAAAAGTTGCTACTGATTTTGTTGGGCTGTGGTCTTTTGCTTGTCTTTCTATAGACATTGGGTTTGATTTCTTTTTAGCAGATGCTGAGTAACAAACATTAAAGAATGAAAAATGTATAAATAAATAAATATCTTGATTTATAGCAATAGAAAGAAATAACTTAGCATAGTACTTCTTTCCCCTGCTGTCCAACCTCTGTTATCTGAGGAGATTGTTATAAGACAGCTCAGAGTCTGGCCATGCTATGTAAAACGTAGATTGCCTTTCCCAGAAGTGGTATTGTGAAATGGGTTTTTGGGAGGAATCTCTTGTATTCCCCTGGGATCTCTCATTTTAGTCTTCCTGCTCTTCAGCTCTTGTTAACATTGCCTCTAGGCTTAGAGAAGGACTAAATCACAGTAACCGTCACCTGCTCACAGGCTCTAAAGCCTTTAGACAACATCAGAAATCATATTCATTCCTCCGACATAATAACCTGTTTGTATTTCTATGTTTTCTCTCACTACTTGTCTGGTATTGGGATGTAAATAAATATTTTGATCCACTTAAGGACTTTTAACTATTATATACTGGTGAACACATCTATGAATAATAGCAGTAGGATACTTCTGTCTGTGCCTCCTTCATTGTATTTCTGTACTTGAGCTAGAGCAGCTGAAACAAGTAGTGATACAGCATAGATGAAACAGCTTGATTAGAGAGTACTGGAAGCACAGCTGTCCTCAAAGCAGCAAGGAGCACTTGTGTCATGGGGTTGATGTTGTGTGGTGGTGTGCAAGGATTAGGATGTGTCTGATAATACCCCAGCTGCCTCTTGCCTCCAGTTTGTCAGCTCTGGAAACAGCATCCCAAGTCTGTCCAAACTCACTGATGACAGAATAATCTCATTACAGGAGACTGCCAGAAGCACACTTCTAGCAACATTTTCAGCACTTAAGTCAGGAAAATAGTGGGAGTTTCACAATGTGAATTATTTCTTAACTAAAAAAGAAAAATAATAAAATAAGTGGGTAAAAATTATAGCTTAAAAAAAAATGAATCTCATAAAACTAAATTGATTTCAGTAAAGTTAAATGAGATATGATGGTCTTTTGTTTTTTGGCTCCCCCAGATCTGGTTAATTTTAGGTTCTGGTCACTGAAGTGTTTTACATAATGTGATCACTAAAAATAATTAGGTATGTGTTGCTGCAGTAAAGGAAATTCCAGCAGCACTTGTATGTAAATTAATGAGGAATTGCTGCTGGTGGTGTTCTTGGAAATTGGAGTTGGAAAGAAGATAATTATTGCAGAAATCTCGTTGACATTCGTCAATGGTCACATAAAACTGTCTTGCTCTGCCAAAGGCCAACTTGTTTCCTCAGAAATAAGGCAATATTTTCCCAAAAGGATATTGCCCGGCATTGCTGATAGCATTCATCTTATGAAGAACCACATTCCCTTCACAGAAGAAGAAATATAACGGACCATGTCTGTACATATGTAGCTGTGATTTAGACAGGACTCTGTTTCCGATAAGAAGACAAAAGGCATTAAAATAATCAATGCTCGGCTCATGGTTTTGGGTTAATTTTTATCTTTTCCTGGAATTATCAATTATTATTAAATGTACATCTGCTACTTCCTTCTACAAGACCACAAGGGGCTGGTAGCTTGCAATCACCACTGAGGATTTGGGGAATTGGGGCAGAGCAGTTTGGGAGTACACTAATGTTAGTACAGAAGTCTGTAGGGCCATTACCTGCTTCTGGTACCAGCCATCATCCCCTGCAGGATTTGCTAAGGAGATGCAGGAGGTTGAGCCATAGCTATGAGAAGCCCGAGGGCAAGGCCCTGCATGGCTTAAGGGCCAATTCTCCATGTTGCCCAGCTTTGGGGCAGCCACGGGTGCAAGTCCAAAACATCTACAAAGAAGTCTGAATGGATTTTCCCTGCTAACCTTTTTCTAAGCAGCTCTCCCAGGGGGTTATTCGCCAATAGCTTGTTTTTTTATTTATTTTTTAATTTTTTTTTTTGAGCTAAGGATGACCCTGGCTCCTGGATCAGTTCTCCTCCTGCGCAGGGACTGGTATCTGTCAGGTAAGCACCACCATTTCTCCTCTTGCTGAGGTGCCAGGAAGGCTGCAGACTTGAGAGTTTCCTGCCAAGATGCACAAAGAACTGAGTAGTTTTCCTTGGATTTTTGAAGGCGTTTTTGAAGTAAGCTACAGTGGTTTTACCTCTGCTGAAGAGCTGAGCAACAACAGCTCTGTGAAGGAGGTATTTTGTTTTGATGCTTTTCTGCCAGAGGGAAGGAAGGCTGGAGAATAACAGCACAAAATCCCCCACACAAAGGCAAGCTTCACAATGAAAACATGGAGACCCTATGGGGGAAGGAATATCCTTATGGCAAATGCTGCCTGCTTGCAAATGAATTTCTTTGCACCTCTGTTCTTGCCTGTTACTAAGTGCTGATCTTGGTGCGACCCAGTTAGTTCTCAGCCCACAGCTGGACAAAATACTTTGAATCCTACTCCCTGCTGCACAACAACTATTTTCTTTTGCTGACAGCTTTCATGCGGACCGATAATGTCTTGCTGTTTTGGAAGAGGGAATGCTCTATGCCTTAGGAGGCTTAGATTCACTTCTTGACAGAGTCTGAGTGTCACTGAACTCAGCTTCTTAAAATGATTCAGTGCTTTTCATCAATTCAGAGTTATTCTTCTATTTGCTTCACCTTTCCCTAAAAGCTTGCACACCTTCAGAAGCAAACTCCAAGTCAAAGGCTATTGTTACAGTGCGAAAACATTGTGTTCACTGTGAGTGTTAAAAAGATACTGCAAGCAATTACACTATCGCTAATAAGGGTAACTGGAATTGCTTGGCTTAGAAGGAGCATGGTGATTTTAAAAGCCTACAAGCTACTGAGTTTTGAAAATAGAGAGGTCGTCTTCAATAGGGAATGATTTCATTCATTATACAGGTGTGAGCTCCTACGTTGGACAATAAGTACTGAGAACAACAGGGTTAGGAATGTTTTGGCTTTTAAAATAATTGGCTTAATAATTTGAGTCATAGAAGATGTTTGACTTCTTAAATCCTGATCTTCAGATAAGCTTTGTGTGAGTCCCACTATTTGTGAGCCTTTAGAACGATTTCTAAAAGGGGCCAGTTATGTTGAGCTCAGGGGAAAGAGGAGCATGAACTGAAATCCTGATTTCGCAGAATCATAGAATGGTTTAGGTTGGAAAGGACCTTATGGAGCATCTAGTTCCACACCCCCTCCACAGGAAGCAACACCTTCCACTAGACCAGGTTGCTGCAAACCCTGTCCAACCTGGCCTTGAACACTGACAAGGATGAAGCATCCACAGCTTCTCTGGACAGCCTGTGCCAGGGCCTCACCACCCTCATAGTGAAGAACTTTTTTCCTAATGTCTAATCTAAATCTCCCCCCTGTCAGATTAAAGCCATTCTCCCTTGTCCTGTCACTACATCACCTTTTAAAAAACCCCTTTCCAGCTTTCTTACAGGCCCCCTTTAGGCACTGGAAGCTGCTCTAAGGTCTCCCCAGAGCCTTCTTATCTCCAGACTGAGCAAATCCAACTCTTTCAGCCTGTCTCCAAAGCGGAGGTGCTCCAGCCCTTTGATCGTCTTCGTGATCTCCTCTGGACTCACACCAGCAGTTCCACATCCTTCTTATGTCGGAGTCCCAGAGCTGAATGCAGTGCAGTGGGGGTGGGTGGAAGGGAAGGGGCAGGGGGTTGTCCCATGAGAGCAGAATAGAGGGGAAGAATCACCTTGCTTCACATTATTCTTTTAATGCAGCCCAATTTTTAGTAATACTGTTATTTCAATAATAGCAAAACCTTTATTTGTTTAAGAGTGGGAAATTGCTTTGGTGGCTTACGTTGGGAGAAGGGTGATACAGTTTACAGTTATTGTAAAAAGTTATTTCTTGTGTAAAATTCATTCAAACTGTCAAAAATGTCCTCCTAAAAGCAGGCATAAGACTGTTAGAAACTAGCCTAAGCTTAATGTCATAACAGGAGGCATAAAATGTTACTCTGTGTATCTGAAAAGACAAGAATAGAATAGCAGAAATAACTGTATTTGGAGCACTCTAAGTCCTGTTAAGTGTGAGATAATGAGGCTTAAGCTTCATCTACTGAGATGAAAATAACTTGTATTGCACTGTATTTGCTGTGGAAGTTATCAAGGCTCAGCTAGCCATGGCAGCCATTCCTCAGTAACCTGACTGTACATCCGAACAACCGAACCTCAGAGACAAAACAAACCAACCAACCAAAAAACCCACATGCCCTTCCCAAATAAGACCAAAAAAAAAAAAAAAAGAAAAGAAGGAAGGAAAGAAAGAAGAAAGCAAAGAGCTCTGAACACTTCATTAAGCACCAGGCCTAGTAGGACTGGGATTTTACTGTAATATTATCTGGAAGATCAAAGCTGCTGGCCTTCTAGCTTATCTTCCCCTCTCATACCATGGCAAGCATCCCATTTGCCCCATAGGCATGTAACAGATGATCAAAAGCTTTTATGCTTTTCTGACTATATCAGCTAGTCTAATAAAATAAAGCCATCTTGCCCCATGCACATTGCTTCCCTCGTATGCTTAAAAGCTGGCAGCATTTTCACTGCCATATCCTTAACACATACAAAATGGGAGGGAAAACAGATGAGAAATGAAGAATTAACCTGCCCACTCAGGCCATAATTTTTCTAATAATAAGTTATCTAATGATACCATATCTATTTTAGAGTTAAGATTATTCAGGTTTAATTGGATAAAACATTGCATTTTTCGTATCTTTTCCTTGGCCCTGATCTGAGCCACTGAAGTCTTGAAGCTTCTGTTGATTTTATCAAGCTCCAGGTGAAAAGCATTCAGCAAATGGTAGGACCTGCTCAGAACTGTCTGCAGTTCAGGCAGGAGACACTCTGTGACTAGCGACTTTCTCTTTTGTACCCTGCTGTGGCTGGCATTTGTCACTCTCTGTTTTCTCTTTAAAGCCTGATTACTAATCAACATAATCCTGACTCCTTTTGTATTACTGAGCTAGTGACTCCTTTTGTAATATTGAGCCAGTTAACCTCTGATTTATTAATGTTAAACTATAAAGTACAATAAGTAAGTGATAGACTTTAAATAACTGAGCACAGGCTAGCAGGGTAATTAGATATTATGAACTGAGGGTGAAGATCTAATATGGGGAGACACACAAATCCATAGATAAAACATGTCTAGAGAATTACCCCTTTTTTCATTCAGGGGCTGCTAGACAGGTAATACATATGCATGCAAAGTAGTCTGTCAATACTGTGTAGGTTCAGGGGGAAAATATGTTTAATGCTGACATGACCAGTATGGAATATGTGCCAGAATCCAAATAATTTGTATGAATATTTTTTAATTAGCTTAGGAAACATGTTCTAATTCAAATATATGAACACTCCTAACCATCTCCATGATTTATTCATGGTAATTCCTAGCTGCTATGGAAGCAAACCACGCCATGCTGCAAATCTCTTAGCTTCCTGTTGATAATAAAACAAAATCATGTGGTATTTAACTCCTTATCAAGTTGTTAGTCCTGGTGCCCCAGAAGATTTTTCTCAGGCAGCCCTGCAGAGAAAAGGCCCAGATCCCAAATGTTCCCTTACTTCTGATGGGGTTAAAATACTCAGATCTTACAGGATCACTGCAGTTGAATATCTCAAAATCTAGGGCAGGGACATAAGGTCCCTTGGTAGCCACCAAAGAGCTCCTGTCAATACAACTGTGTTTAAAATCAAGCTTTTGTTTTCATGAAAGCCACTGGTGCTTGGATCTGAGTATTTTCATGGATTAACATTTACTTGGTAAGTAAACGTTTCTTGCTATTCCCTCCTGATGTTTGCTTGCAAGAGATGAGTCAGTTTGCCTGTGCTGTTCAAACTGCCTACAATTATCCACCAACTCACAGCAATTGCTCAAACTGTGATAGAGAACAATATTTAATTATGATTACATCAAGACAGAGCCTTACTGGTCTAATAGATTTTGAACTCAGTGGGACTGCTCATAAGGTTAGAATTAAGTGTCCCTATCAGCTCAAAAATTAGTAGACAATGCCTAGATTTCACTATCAGGTTATTCATTCTCTTTTTAAGGGCATATAACCTGATATGCAAATTTTACATCTCAAAAAAGGTGTCTATGAAGGGTACCCTCAAGCAGTTCTGAATCTTTGCCAGCGCTTTATTTAAAAAAACTGGATTGCAAAAAGGGGTATTTACTGCTTCTGGAAAGACCAATTCATCTTCCTGAGCACCCACTGTTCTTAGAGAAGGAGAGAAAATCCTTGGCAGTTGAGTTATTGACATCTGTAGCTGGACCGCTCATCCCATGCTCCTACCTTACTATCTGAACTGACATGCGGTGAATCTCTCTATGAGTCAGCCTACTTCATGTGTTTGAGTTGCTACATGAACTCATTCTGTATCCAGCAGTATTCAGGGAAGATACACTTGAACTGTTTGCAATCACAAGCAAAAGAGAATTCAGGCTTATATCCTTTTCTGCTGTCCTCCAAACATCTTTCTATCCAGGTTCCTACTGAAAAATGGGGAACTCTTCATCTTCAGCAGGGAAAACACAGAGTTAATTGTCCACATAGCAGCTATTCTTCTTCACAGAGGCCATTTGGACAACTGTTCATATTCAGTATGTATTCATGACTGCCTAGTGACCTCAATAAAAACCTGAAGCCCCTGGGTAGCACACAAGGCAGAATTTCTTGTCTTAAATTAATTCTATTCAGGGTTTCCTCTGGAGTCCCAACTAAAATCAGAATCATGTCAGTACCCCTGGAAGGCCTGAAGAGAGAGCTTTGGAGGTAAACTCTCAGCGCAGCTTTGGCATTTATTCATTATGTGGTAATTCCCAGTGAGGCTCTTACAGTGTTCTGCCGGAAATACACACAAATGGAAATTCTCCAAAAAAGGAAACATAGACGTTGTTTTTAGATTAAAAGTAGGTTATCAGGAAATTAAATTATTTTATTAGAATTTTGGCTGAAAATCTTCAAGGTCTCCTGGGCTGAGATAAAAAAAGAAAAAGCCTGCACTGACTTATTTCTATCAGTAGTTTTTCATTACTTTAGTGGCACGTAGAATTATGTCCTCTGTGTCAACAACATTGTTATACAGATCCAAGTGAAAACATTCCTCACTTTGAAGAGCAGTCACAAATTCTATAAAAAAAGAAACAGCACAAAGTGTAAATTTCACTTTAATCTACTCTCATATCTATACTACAAGCTTTGCTGCAAGACCCTTCATACTGATCAGTCTATACCCTCTTTTCACAGCTTAAATAGAAAAATGAATAGGATATTCAGTTTTTATACAATGCAGAGCTCTTCTGCTTGTTTGTGAATCCTTTCTTCACTCTCTTTTAATTGCATCCATGGTATTAGCAACCACTAATGTCTCTAATAATGTGGCAAAACTTGCAAAGGATGAATGCCAAGAGTGGAAATACTGAAGTGGAAGTCTAATTATGCTAACTAGCACTGTGTTCTGTTTTCTTATGTGCGGGTGGGATTTTGTTTTTGCAATGTGCTGCAGAAGTGGCACCCCTCAGGGATGAAGTGATTGCTTCTTGTAACGCTAGCCAAAAGGAGTAAGCATGAAGGGTTTTTTTTAATTTTTTCTTTTTTTGTTTTTTTTCTTTTTTTTTTTTTATTCTGTCTAAGTTTCATTTCATGTGAAATAAGGAAACCTGCACTTGCAGTATGTGCTTAATGTTATATTGAAGCAACAAGATGTCAGGCACTTGTAGCTTGGGGTGGCAATTTTTTATTCATTCCCAATTTCTACATGCACATTAATAGAACACCTTTTCCTGGATCTAGACACCCTACCAGATACTTAAAAACTCAACCAAATTAAGGCAAGAAAGAACAATAACAAGCTAGGAGAAGCCTTTTTGGACACTAAAATAGTCATCTGCAAAACCAGATATCTCTTTCCCACATTTCCTTCAGATCGTCTCAGCCCTTATGGGCAGACGCACATCTTGCATCTCTGAAGTCCTGTAAAGACCATCCCCAAAAGGATTATTCATGTGACCTCAAGAACAACAGGCCTGGGGTCCTTTGACAGCAAAAAAGATGAGGATCACAAGTTGCAGTATTCTCAGAGTGCATATTCCAGTAGCAGCTTCCTTTCTTATGTTCAAAGCAGGGTTCAACACTTGTGTTGGTCTTATCTGTGGGAACATAGGAAGAGAGAGTGTCTTGGCTTAGAAAAAGCTGTGAGGAGAAAACGCACTGATTCAGAGATGTAGAACTGTTGCCAAATGCTAAACCAAAATACTTTAAACTGCACACAATTATAAAATTTGTACTCAGGAATTTTAAAAGTCTAACTGGATGTACTTAATTTTTTTTTCTTTTCATAAAAAAAACGCAGAAATCAATAACTGTATGCATATACATTTAAAGCTGTTCAAATTGCGAAATCAATGTCTCAAAAAGTTAGGATGTGCCAATATAGAAGAATAGTAGTATTTTTTTAGTCACTTTGGGCATACGTTGTTATGATATTGACTTTAGTAACTTGTAAACATATTTAAAGTTGTAATTTCTATTTAATTTCTGTATTTCAGATTTCCCATTCTTTTTTGTGTCCTTGGGTGTCACCTGGCTGCAAAAGGAACAATAAGAAGGAAAGTTTTGTTCAACTCCTGCAATATCAAGTTAGACCCTTCTCAGTACAAGCAGTATATTTGGACATTAAAGTAGATGCACATATATGGTTGCACACTTCCATGTGTTGTAATCTCTAACCATATCCAACCTCTAAATTCCCTTGATCATCCAGGCCGGAGTGAGGTAAAGTGAATTTTGTACTTACCGACTGTAAGGGGAGACTGTGGGAAATATGTGCCATAGACAGCTATCCTAGGCTGACACCTGAATTTCCTTTCAGTAGTATTTAGCAAAGAGGCAGGAGTGCATCATGAGGACAGTGGTAAGTGTACAATGCCAAGTGGAGTCCTGTATGACTGCTTGGGCACAGAAATATTTCCTATTCAGGTGTGATTGCTAGTCTGCAGAATATATGGGGAATGCTTATAACGGCATGTATCTTACAGCCTGCTCCTGATTTCTTCCTAACCAATTGCATGGACACTGCAATAATGGGTGCAGGTGTGTTCTTATATTGTAAAATAATAGCTCCATATCCTGCATTTCACTAAAAGCAGGTACATTTTCCCTGCAGCTCGTTAGTGACAGAGTAAATAAAAAGAGGAATGTGACTTGAAACCCCATCTGATGGTGACATTTTGCTGTGAGTGTGCTGGGCATGCTGGTAGCTGGCTGATGGGTATCCCTGTGTCGAGTGTGCAAGGAGCAACCTCAGGCTGCAAGAAACTAATCCCAGCAGATTAAGAGAAACCTGAAGTGGCCTGTGAGTTACAAACCTGCTGCTGTCAGATGGTGGTACTGAAGGTGGGTTCCTAGTGTTATCTACAATATGCCAGCACTCTGCAGAGGTTCAAGACTGAATGATTTTTAGGTTATGTGCCTTAGATTCCTCTTCGGTACCTAATCACTGAAGCCAGCGATCTTTGCATGGGAATTGAGGGAAAGAGAACTTTAAGGAGAACCAGCCCATGTGGGAGCAGGGTCTGGCAGCTGAAACAAGGAGGGCATCAAGTGGTAGAAGGTCTGGATGGTATGGATGGTACTGTACAAGTGAATGAAAAAAGGGCTGAGGTGGTAGCAATGTCAACATGAAGAATGTAATGAGAAACTCACAAAAGAAGGAGAAACAAGAATGCACAAGCTATCTGCCCTGAAATACTCTGAAGTATATGAATAGCAGACTGAGAAAGCTGCCTTCTCACAAAACCCCAGTTTCTTGGAGGACCCACTCTTCTTCAATTGGCCTGGGAACAATGCGCATTTGGAAAGTCCTAATCCAGTTTGGATTCGGCTTGAACTTCTTGTTAAAAAAAGCCATCTTGTTTCCAGTTCTGTACTCTACCCAACAACATTCTTGCCACTAAGATCAGCAATCAGATCATGTAGCTGAAAGACTGACATTCACCAGAGACAGAGATGTGACACTGAGACACCTCATATGCAGGCTGTTTTCCTTGTCCTGTAAAGATCTGGGTAAGGAAGTGGCTGGATGCTAACATTGCAAATGACACTCTTAACTAGTTTAACAAAAGAGATGCATTTTTGCTGCTAGTTGCACCTATGCGAGCCCAAGGAAAACTGCCCTGGATTTCCAGCATGACTCACAAGAACAGAACTTGATCTGCTCTTTACTTTTGTTCTCGCTTTCATTTGTCTTTGTCTTAGCTTCTTTCCTCCTTGCTCCAAACCCATTTTCATGTTTTAGATCATCTTGAAGCATTTCACCTGTGTAGGCTAATTAACAGTTTCAGACCAGCCTTTACAAATAAGCCAGAAGCCTTTATCTGACAGAAGGCGGCTAGGGTGTTTTGTTTTGTTGCTTTGAATCTGAAGGATGATGCCTATCTGCTAGACAAAATAGGTATGTGCTTATTAAAGGTGATATCAGGAATGATTTTTTTTTTTTTCCCTTCTGGTGCAGGATGGAGTTTACATACCATGCTCTTAGAAACCCATAATGATGACAGTCTACACTCCTCCCTGCTGTCTGTTCCAGCTCTTAAATATCTGTACACTGGAAGAGTTTTACTAGTGTTTAAGCATCCATTTGTGCAGCTTAAGCCTCTTTGCTCTCTTAGCTTTAGCAGACATGAACAACAGTTAATTTCTGTCTGTTTTTTATAGCTCTCTTATGTTGTTGATATTCTTTTTTTCTCAGTCTCCTCTTTCCAAACTGAGCTGACCTCATGCTTTAAGTCTTTCTTATAGGTTAGGTTTTCTAGAGCTCTTGTTTTCCTCTGCTCGCTCTGATCCATGCAGTCCTTGAACTGTGATGCTCAAAGAAAAGCATAGAGCTTTCTTAGCGATTTGGTCAGCTTTGAGTTGCAAAGAAGGAGCTCTGTCTGCGTTTCAAGAGTTACTTTATGGGTTTTTTTGTTTGTTTGTTTTGTTGTGGGTTTTTTTCCCCTTATTTTTACAAGGTTTGACATTTACTTCTGTTTACTCTGTGATCCTCTAGAAACTCCAAATCCTTTTTGGAGAATAGCTGCATAACCACCTGCTTCCAAGCTTTTATGCAATTGATTATTCTGCGGAGCTTGCACTTATGTTCTGCATCACATTCCTTACAGGCTGCTTCTCTAAGGGGATAGTTTTATTAATTCTTCACACAGAAAGGCAGCATGTATTACACTTAGCTTATAGATATGCTAATCATATTCATTGCACTTCTGGTTGGTTTTGGTCTTGCTTTTTTTGTGGTTTGTTTTTCTTTTTTTTTTATGTTCAGGAAGAGTGTGTCTGTATCTGCAGGAAATTTGGAAAAAAAGGATATAATTTTTCTTTACCTTGAGCATCTTTTATCCCATTCATGTGTAATGTAAGTACACACCATTAAAAATTGATGTGGAACCATTCTGGAACAGAGCGAAGTTCAGATCTAAAAGGATAAGGGAGAATATAGTTCATTGGAACACTTTTTCCAGTGGAGTTTGATTGAAATCTATAGAAACGTTCAGAATTTGATGTCCTGGTATTTTCTGAGGCTAAAGTGGCTGACTGCAGCACTTCCCACCAGCTCTAGATCAGAGCTGAGTTACAGCAGGGCTCTTTTCACATGCCAAGTTATATAGGAGATTTAGGAACTTCCTGCTGTGTCTTCTTTGCATGAGCCTGAGGAGTTTAACTACTGGTAATTAGTAACTAATGTAAATTAATATATGACTCCTATAGGGAAACAGTTTAGGTCCTGCTTGTGTTCTACAATGAACAGCCCTTGCACTTTCATGTTTGCTACTATCGCAGTGTAAGCTCTGGGGGTGTAGATCAATTTGCAATAATAATAATTGAAAAAAAAGAAAGTCTTGAAAAAAATAATAGTGATGGAAGTATCCTAAACAATTTAATCAAAATGCAGTATTGCTCACTCAAAGGGTCTTTGAATACTGATGTCGTATAAGCCTTAGTGTCATAGCCGTCATTTTTCCCAGCTTCAGTAGGACAAGAATCCTTTTAGAATCATAGAACAGTTAAGGTTGGAAAGGACCTTAAGATCATCTAGTTCCAACCCCCCTGACATGGCCAGGGACACCTCACGCTAAACCATGTCACCCAAGGCTTTCTCCAACCTGGCCTTAAACACCACCAGAGATGGAGCATTCACAACTTCCCTGGGCAGCCCATTCCAGTGCCTCACCACCCTCACAGTAAAGAACTTTTTCCTTGTATCCAGTTTAAACTTCCCCTGTTTAAGTCCAAATCTGTTACCCCTTGTCCTATCACTACACTCCCTAATGAAGAGTCCCTCCCCAGCATCCTTATAGCCCCTCTTCAGATACTGGAAGGCTGCTATGAGGTCTCCACGCAGCCTTCTCTTCTCCAGGCTGAACAGCCCCAACTTTCTCAGCCTGTCTTCATACGGCAGGTGCTCCAGATCCCTGATCATCCTCGGAGTTCTGCAATCTGCATTTCCATTGCTATCTGAATTTTCACTTGGTTATGTCATTTTTCTTGGATCTAATTTTGCAGCTCCCCCAGGGCTAGTAGTTTCAGCAAATACAATGCTATCTTCTGAACTCATAGAGTGCTCCATGCTGTTTGTTGACCAGAAGTGGTATCAAATTGAATTACTACAGCTTTCTCTTAGACACCAATTAGAAATGATCCCAAAATCTACTGTGGTACATACCCTGAGAAACCTTACGGCTGTGTTAAGAAAAGTAGGAAGGTTAGCCTTCTCTCATTATCACTGAGAACCCTCCGGTAACACAGTATTTGTGAACAATGAATGTAAATAATATATGAATTTTTTTTTACACATGAGTTTTAAAATACACAAAGTATTTAGGAGGTGGAATTACATCTCTAAAACCCCTGTGAACTCTGCTTCACTTCTTCCGATCTCACTAACATAAATCTTACCTAGGGGAACAATTTGCAAACCCAAGCATGGGATTTCAAGCCTATATGAGCACCTCCTGCCCATATTGCAGTTGATCAATCAATACCACAGCAGTGTGATAATGCTCTGCATCAAAAATTCTAGAGAAGCTTAGCAAGACCTACCAGGGAATGAAGTCATAAAGTGTTATTTCGAGTGCAACGTCTGGCCACACATTCTGAGAGTGATGTTGTTAATCTCAGCACTGTCAAAAAGTGTGGTTCCTGAGGAAGAAATAAAAAATAACATCAGCTTGCTTTTGTTTTCATATATATGGCTGGGGAATGTAGTATTTCCTTTTTTTTTCTTTTTAGTCCTGCTTCTGCCTTCCTCAACAGATTTCCCACCATGCTGGTGTAATAGGTCAAGTTAACAGCAGATAGTGCCATTTGGTTTGGCTTGAAGAAGGTACACAGTTTCTTTTCCCTTTCTTTCTGTGTATTTTTTCATGCCTGTCCATTTGTGATATGCATATTTTACACATTATCCTGCAGTACTTGGTTCCTAAGGCAGAAGAAGAAAAACATTGTTGTGGAATATTCAAATCAGTTATGCAAATTTTGAAGTTGACTTTCCAGCATCTTGTTGCAATTCAGCCACTTTTCCCCTGAAAACTAGGTATGAAGTACCTACTACAAATGCAAATAGTTGTAAAATCATGAAAGGTGATACACTATCTAGCACTGCGATTATAAATTTTAAGGGAGAGGAAGCAAAACTGTATTTTAACTTACAAAGCATGTCTCTTGCTTCTGTTGGGGAAGGCACTGTCATACTCTCTCCCAATAACACTCATATTAGTCCCACAGTACTATGTCAGTCAGGGCTGAACAGCTCACTTACCATGATTCATGTAGAAATCAAGAATATACTGTGTCTTTTATCACAGCAGCAGTGTCCTAGGTAATTAAAACCTAATGAAGTGATCTTCAAGGGGTTCTGGGCCATAATTTTTCCACTGTAGCCAGTATGATGGATTAAAGTAGTAATTCTGCCTGATAAGATATAAACCATGCTATTTTTCCTTCTTTTAATTCAAGTGGTAGAATTTCATCCTTTTGGCAAGATAGATGACAGCATTCCAAAATTTTGCATGTTTTTGTTGATATAGGAGTGGAGGATGTAATGATAAGGTGCAGGAAAAAGGAGAAAGAGGTTGTTGATAGAGCAATAGAATATAGACAGCGCAGCAAGGAGGGCAAAATAGCAATCTTGGAGCTCAACCCCTTTTGAAAAGGAGCTACAGTTTGGTGCAGTTCAGCTTGTGTATCCTCATGGAAGCTCTGAGAGCTTGTGTTGAGTTCTTTTCTGAAAGAAGGGCTCCAACACACCTTCTTTCCCCATGTTTCTAATATCCTACTTCCTGTTTCCTATTTTTTTTCCTCTGAGAGACTCTTGCCCGCTTGGGAAATAAAAGTCCAGAACTCAGAAACTATAGACTGGCTAGTGTAAATCATCATAGAACCTCCAGAGACTTTGTTAGCTATGAATCTGCTCTGTGATGTGCCTGTGAATGGTGAAACTGTCTGGATTGATGTGAATGCACATTAAAGTTTGCACTGCTTATTCTCCTGAGTCCGTATTAGCTTGGATTTATAGTTCTAGCAAAAGCTGCCAGCCCCAGCCGTTAGGTACCCTGAACAATTCTCTAGTAACAGAAATGCAGAGCTAAATCCTTGAGACTGTTACATTCAAGTCTTCTCCATAAGTTAATGTAAAAAGCTCACAGTGTAGACTGATCACAGGAAAA
Organism: Psittacus erithacus; assembly: GCA_009867235.2. Taxonomy (NCBI): domain Eukaryota; kingdom Metazoa; phylum Chordata; class Aves; order Psittaciformes; family Psittacidae; genus Psittacus; species Psittacus erithacus. The sequence goes on along the minus strand of WYDI02022703.1, from coordinate 5,940 downwards.
GTGAATTTTTAAGAATTTAAGCCTCTTGAAGGCCTTTGAAGTTGTGTACAATGTATAATCTTATACCTGTTAAGGTTAAAAGAATACTACATTAAATTAAAATGTATAATGAAGATTGTTTTTTAAAACTAAAATCATGACTGAAACCAGGATGAGCGTGGCTGAACAATGACAGGTGGGCTTTCTTGCATCTTTTTGCTGACCTCTGTGCCATGCATTACTCCTGGAAGCAAGGCTCTGTTGTACGGAGGGATGTAATCTGGGAGTCAGGAACTGACTGGTATAGGAGTAGACATTACCCTCCTCCACAGTAGGGCAGTGGCCTTTCTCCAATGCTGTGCCAGCTCTGGGCATCTTTGTGTGAATTCACTGTCCCCATGTTTGTCCTGGCATTCACCTGTGTAAAGGAAGAGTCTTTTATGGTAAACCTCTGTGCTGCTCCAACAAACTGTGCCCTTGTTTCTCAAATAATTTATTTGCATTTGGTTCAGTGTTGTATTGATTCTGCAATAGAGCTGGTTTTCTGCCCTTCCATAGCAATGACTGGTCTCTTAACAGGCAGTAATGAATCTTGACCTATGGATCACATTTTTTTTCCCCAAATAATGATTATATTTTAATGTGGAAGGATATATTCTAATGGAAAACATTTCTCAAAAGGAGAGGAATAAAAAGAAATAAATCATAAGAAAGTGTGGAAGGAAAATGGGACATACTCTGCTTATTCTGCTCCCTGTGACCTACAAGTAATTTACATGCAGCATTAAGTAAAAGAAAAGTTGCCATAAAGTTTCATATTGTCTCCCTCCTGAGGGAACAATTGTAAAATGGCAAAACTCAGATCCAGTTTACTGTTATGAATGTTCTGCATATATGCATAGCTTTCGGAGGTAAGTGGTGAAACTGTTGCATATGAAGGTGTTTATTTTTTATTACTTTTGCGTGCAGGACAATCATTGCCACTTGTTTGTGATTTGTATTAAATATGATGCCCACTCATATTTTATGAGAAATTTTTATGTAAAGTAATCTATTTGATTTGGCATCTCAATATTTGCCTAATGAATATATATTGCGTATGGTTAATCTTATATTTTACTGCTCCAAGCATTTAAAAAAGAATATAACCAGAGTGGGCAGCTTCATGCTATGCAATAAACTGCAAATGAATAGAAGCTTTTAGCAAAGGTGTTTGAACTTACAGCTGGCTTGCAATGTTTTGCTTTCAAACAAAATGAGTTTTTTCAAATAATTCTGTTTTTCCTTTTCTTCTTGTTCTAAACTGAACTGACCTGAACTGAACTGAAATGCCTGACTTGCAGTTTATATGATTTAAGAATTTGAACTGTGTAATTGTATGGGGTCTGCAATTTGTTTCTATCCTGTGGTTGTGTTAGTCTCGTTTCATCAGGCACTGCAGAGGAAAAGCTATTTGCTCTCTTCACAGTGAAATAGAAAACTTGGAAAATGTTTACAGATTTGGGCACTTCTTGCAAAGCCCTTGTACTTCCTAATATGTTCTTTAAATTAAAATGTCCCAGAAGCTGGTTTTTCTATCTGTTACTGATATCAGGGAAAAGGGTGCACTTCCTTTAATACATATTGGGATTCTCTGTATCCCAATATATTCTCCATCACTATATACCCTGGGGCTGAAGTTTCAAAATTTCTGCAAATAGCCAAAGAGCAGTATGCTACACTTTTCATAGGACCTTTTTGTCTTGGTTTCTAAGTTGTGTAATGGAACTCTTGATCTGTTGGCTCCCCTCCTGCAGCTTTTGGTGCAGTTGGCCATATTCACTCAAAGCTGATGGAGGATTATCCTAATGATATCTTTTAAACCTATTTAGGTAAATAAAGGACAAGAATGCCAAAGAAAGAATGTAGGGAGACCCACTGATAAAGGCATTTATAAGCTCATGTATCCTGAGGGGTAAAAGACACCTAGTCATCCCCCACAAGTCAGGATATATATGACCCAAAAAGGTCTACTGAAAGGAGCTGAAAGTACTGGTAGAAAAGGCAGAAAGGCAGGAAACTGGACTTGTAGGATGTAGGACACAAATCTGCAATAAACTAGTCTTTTTTAACTTTACCACTCATGAAATGGCATGGTTATTTTGGGGCTGGACTGAGTTTCTGATATCGTTAAAGCCACACTGCGAATCTGTACTGACAATCAGGACACTTTTTATTCATGACTGGTGATCCCTATATTGCTATACAAGGTAACAGACTTGAAGAATCAAGTCTGTGGAAAAGTCAGAGAGATGGGGAAGCAGAGATGCTGATTAAGATACGGATATTGCCCCAGTAAGTAGGAAAGCAGGTAGAATAATCCATTTTCTTTTAGGCTGGCAATTTAAGAAGCAGTATATTCTATTTTTTTTTCACACCTAGTTCTGATAGAAATATACAGCACTTTCTTTTAGTGTCCCCCCCCTACGACCCCTCAAAAAAAGAAAATAAAGAGAAAAAGAGGGTTATTGAATAAAGTATAGTGTTATTGAAAATGTAAGAACCTGCTTTCTGAGCTGGACAAAAAGCATATAGTATCTAATCCTGTCACTGTAACTAATCAGCAATTCACATGGATGAGGATTAAGAGGTTGTATACGAAGCTACCTTTATCCAGTACATCCTGCCAGCTCCTGGCAAACAGGAGTCCAGACAATTTCTGAGCCAGCATTAATATGCAATGGCATATTCTGCACCAGTGAGTTTAGGCTTTTTTATGAACAAGATTTTACTTTTGTCTCTTTAGTTTCCTGTGGCAATGAGTTCCACAATTTAATTGTGAAGTGTATGAAAAAGTAATTTCCATTGTGTTTGAGGTTTTTTTAAACCTTCCTTCTGAACATTTTATTTCAGACTGCTTAGGTCTTGAGCATTATGAATAATTATTTGCAATTTTTCTCATCTGCTTAGTTCCTAGCTGTACAGACCTCTCCTCTCCTTTTCTTCCCTCTTTATAATTCCTACAACCTATAATTTTGTCTGTGTTGTTATGTTTTGTTTTACTTTTTTTCCCCAAATGCATTACTTTGTATTCATCAGTTTTGAAATTCAACTGCAATCTTATCACCCTGTCACTCAGCATTGTGAGATCCTTTTGTGAGTCTGAAATCAGCACAGAATTAACTATCCTGAATATTTTTGTATTATTTATTCCCTTTTCCAGACCATTCATGAATATGCCGAGCTGAACAGACCCTAGGACAGAACTGTGAGGGACTTGCCTGGCAACTTTCCTTCACTTTGACAAAGTTCTGTATTATTATTTTTCTTTCTTGCATTTTATATTTCTATTCATCTGTAAGAGGATAGTTCGGATGGTTGGACTGTCTGTGCCTGTGGTTGCACTACATTACTTCCTATCCACATTCAGATGCTTCTGCTCCAGCTGAGTCTTTTTTCCCAAAGGGAGATCTGCCTTCCTGTTTACCTGCGAGTGAACTGGAAGCAAGCCTATTGGAGTTAGAAGCAGCTCAGAAAGCCTAGAAGTCCCACTGAGAAAGCAGGACATGATGCTGCTGTCTTTCCTTCATCAGCATCGGAGGAGAACAATTACAGCTACTACAATAAATGCAGGCTGTAGTCAGCGCAACAGCAAGATGAGGGAAAGACCTGACCGGCCATTAATTTATCCTGACAAGTGTCTGCATGAGGAAAAGGACTGGCAGTGGCCTAAAAGCCCTGATTTATAAGGCTATTGATTAGTAGTGACACAGTCAGGAAGAGCAATGGCAAACCACTGCTTCAGCACTGCCAATAAGAGAAAAGTTCAGTGAAAACAACTCATGTGTGCACATATATGTATAAGTATCCATACACTCATTACTGTCCCAGGCTTGTATTAACATATACATATATTACATCTATGCATTCACCAGACTAGACCTGTACTTTCTTATCCTTCATATTGATTAGGTTTTTGCACACATGTTGAGACAAATGTACTAGATATACTTGTTTTTAGCTGGCACATATTTATAAAGGCAGACAACCAAGTATGCATCTATGGTCACAGTTTATCTTTGCTGCCTTGCCTTCCCAGGAATACAACACAGCTCTCTTCAAGATTATTTCCCTTTTTATTGGTATCTCATCTTCCACACTGAAGTTGCTACAGTCTCTAAAGTCCTTCAAATTATAAATATGTCTTAACACTCCCTGATGTAATGTAGTATGTATGCATCTCATACTCCAAGTATGAAATACTCACTTGGTCTGCTTGACTTGATGTACATGGAATATTTTCATATTGTACATATCAAATTTTTTTCAGGCAAATATTTTTTCATCACCTTAATGTTGGAGGACTATTTTCAGATGTATAGATAAGTTCAGTGTTTTAAAATTCTCATTTATACTAATGCTTTTGAATGTGACATGAAAGTATGGTGCAAAACAAGAGGTTCACCATTTGCCCTTTCTCTGATAGCACAGAGAAATATTCTATTTCAAGTCCACTGTAGCGGCTCCCTCAAATGCCTTCTCTTTCGATGAACTTTCATCTTCTGAGAGGACAGAGGCCTTTAAACAGAAAATTCTTGACCAGCTCTACTGACAGGCTCCGTGTCTGAAGCTCTGCAATTCTTTTTCTCCATCTGCGCTGCATCTATCTATGTACAGACAAAGCAAGGAGAAATATCAGGGGTTCAGAACCCAAATGTGTTGGAGCCCCAGGAAGCCCTCTCAGTAATATCACCTCTCCTCATTCACACAGCTTATTCATATCAATTGTTATTCATATTTATTATTTTCCTTCCTTTCTTTGCATAGCTTGGCAATGTTCAACTGTCCTGGGGCTGATGGCTGGGGAAGCTGGAGCAGCCAAGTGGAAAAGCGAGGGGCATAATGCCCTTCTGTGTATCAGTTCTTCCCCTAACAATTCATTAAGCAGAGTCTTCTCCCAGGTTCTCATCACTAGGTAAAGGATCTTCTTTCTGCTTCTTAGGTGAATCAGATCAGGCTCCAGAGTCCTGATTTCTACTTGCCATCAAGTTTCTAAGTTTCTCTGGGTGAGATTTAGCTGCTGGCGGTTGCCTCTTGAGAGATAGTGCCTGGAAGCAGAGGTCTGAAATCATAGGATCTAGCGTTCAGGAGCCGTATCACGGATATCGAAGTCACCCAGAGCCAACAGCAAACACAGCAGGGTGATACCCAGAGCAGCATTGGCACACGTTGCTTCCTGGGCAGCTTCCTTTGGAGTCACCATCAACATCTGGGGCTGGAAGTAACACAGGTGTCACCACACTGACTCTACAGGTTAGACGCATTGCCACAAATTTTTGCTTTAGGCCCTCAGAAGAACCTGCTGGTTTAATTCTTGATTGTACCAGGGAGCTTTTGGAATGGATGCTGTAAAGTGCAAAATGAACAATGTCCTCCAGTAAAGACAGAGTGCAAAGTCCTCAGCAGAGGGAGGACACAACACTGAATGCCACCAGCCAAGCAAGCCAAACTTTAGGTCTCTCTGTTAAATAAATAAACAGATTAGAGCTTTTTACTATCAAATCTTTCACTTGTACAGAAACTGCTCTGATTATTAGCATAAAGTTTACCCTGATCTAGGACTTTTCCTCATGCTCTGCCAGTGAGGCGGGGCACAAGGAGCTGGAAGGGAGCAGAGACATGACATCTGATCCGAACTAGCCAAAGGGGTATTCCATACCATAGCACATCATGCCCAGTGCATAAACTGTGAGGAGTTAACTGGGAGCCCCTGATCACTGCTCAGGGATGGGATGGTGTCTTCGGTTCAGCAGCAGCAGCCATTTTTCTCCTTCTTAGTAGCTGATGCAGAGCTGTGTTTTTGACTTTTGGCCTGGGAACAGCGCTGATAGCACCAAAATAACCATTGTTATTTCCCTTATCATTATTGTTACTGGTGGCAGCAGCAGTGGTTTGTGTTATACCTTAGTTACTGGACTGTTC